>RJVU01057857.1:97800-193345 GCA_003731715.1 Anabarilius grahami | reverse complement strand
CACACGTAAATAATATTTTGCTAGAAGAAAAAAAAAAAAAAATATATATATATAATATTTAAACATATTCGTTGCATATATATATATGTTTAAAAACAGATAGATAGATAGCTAGATAGATTTCTTCTTCTCAATAACATTTCGAATAAAACGCCAACAATAGGCAGATGTGATGAGACCATTAGACTGTATAAACAAGTACGAGAACTGTTTTCCTGTTTGTTCACGTGACGTTCGTCTAGTAAAATTCCATTAATTACAAAAGATTTTAAGTTGAAAGACTGAAATAGTATTTTCTTGTAAAAATGTACTCCAATGCTCTTTGTTTTATTTACAACTTTAAAAAATCACAGATAGGCCTAGATAGTTTTAGACAAGGGTGATTTACGTCGTTTTTGCGTATGCATTTGCGTAGTTATACGTGTCAGGATTGCGCATGCGCACATCACGTGAAGACTCCAGTTATTTTCGAAACGCTTCAGAAACAAACTATTAACCAAGCTTTCCTCACAATATAATTGCTACTAAGCTAATTTAGCCAGTTTCCTTCATTTTGGTATTTGGTATTTAATGGTAAAAATGAGTCTAGAATCTCTTTTCGAGCAAATCCTATTGACAGAGCAGCAGGTTTCGGAAAATATCAAGCAGCTTCATGAAGGTAATTGGCAGATTAGTTAACGGTTAATTTAACGAGATGAGTTCGCGAGTGTTTTTGAACGAACAAAATCCAACACACAACAATATATATGTATTAGTTTACATTAAATATCAAAATATTTAATGTAAACTAATGCATATATATTAGTTTACATTAAATATTTTGATATTTAATGTAAACTAATACATTAAATATCAAAATATTTTTTAAGCTTGTAAACGTATACGTTTGTAGAGTAAGAAAAAGTTAATAATGTTCGTTTTTTTCTTTTTTCTTGCTCATTCAGTTAAAGCTGCCATCAAGAGTGTACAGGACAAAATAAACTCCTCATGTGAAAAACTGGAGAAAGCACATCGTGAACTTGACGAGAAGGTTTGGACTATTATTACCCAGTGTTTTTTTTTTTTTAAACACTCACAGATTAAGTGACATGAAGTGAAGTGACATGTGACATGTGGCCAAGTATGGTGACCCATACTCGGAATTTGTGCTCTGCATTTAACCCATCCAAGTGTGCACACACACAGCAGTGAACACACACCGTGAACACACACCCGGAGCAGTGGGCAGCCATTGCTGCGGCGCCCGGGGAGCAGTTGGGGGTACGGTGCCTTGCTCAAGGGTCTCACCTCAGTCGTGGTATTGAGGGTGGAGAGAGCGCTGGACATTCACTCCCCTCACCGACAAGGGGAGTGCCGGACCTGAGACTCGAACCCATGACCTTTGGGTTACAAGTCCGACTCTCTATCCATTAGGCCACAACTGCCCCTGAAAATCCTCACTGGCAGATTAGAAAAGATTAATTTCCCTTTTAATTTTTTTCTTAAGTGTTATGTGAATATATAGGACTAGCTCAGATAGAAATATTGCCACACAGCAGAGAATGTCCACTGTCACTCACTTTAAAGTTTATTTATGCAGAAAGCTGATATGCAGTATTAATATCCTTTGGCCCATTGAAAAGACATTCTGTTTCATGATTAAAACACTTCATCTAATGGACAGGATACATTAAAATGGAGTGGATCAATTCAAAGCGGCACTGCAAAATCAATCTCGTTTCTTTCAGATTACATTAGTATTATTGTTGAAAAACCTTTAAAAATACAATTATCCTTGCAAATATATGGCACAGTTTGTTTGATACCAATGTCAGACATAGTAAGTCAATGAGAAATTGAATCATTTGACTAAAGAGGTCACTCATTTCATGAATACTGAGGTCAATACAGAGGCGGTCTATAGGATTCTGAATGCAGATTACTCCAGATGTCACCTATTTACATCAATTCATTTAAAATATATATTTAACATTTTTCAGTTTTTCAATTAATCCATTCTGCGTTTTGACAAGTTTAGAACATTTAATACCGACTCCTTGAATGACCTCAGTGGTCCACCTGAGGTAGTGAATGTCATGAAAGACGTGTCTGATTTTCTGCATAATATTATGTTTGGTCAGACCAACGTTTCCTGTGTAATTATGAAGCATAATTTGCTTGCATTGTTTGAAGCCAGGTAGAGAGTAATTACCTGAAGGATCCTTGATGTCTTTCACAGTTGACTGAGCCGGTAAAAGGAGAGAAGCAGGGACTTGAATTCAAAAGGCAATGCTATGCCAATTACAGAATGACCTACAACCAAAATGACATAAGCTTACCTTAACAAACAGCACTGAAGCCACTGATCCGTCAGATGAGCAACATGCTGTGCTGCAGCAATGTCTTTGTGCAGCCAGTTATAAAACTTCACTGCTGTGAATACAAAGTTCATTTGAGGAACGCTTTTGTCTGAATAAGACACCGGTCAAACTCATGAATAATTCTTTGACCATAGGCTCAGCTCCTGTCTGAAAACAAACTGCAGCTTGTTTTGATGACAAAGCGACGAGATCAACTGGAAAGGCAGAGAGTGGACCTCCTGGAGCTGCAGAGAGATCTCAAAGAAACCCTGGTACATACTGCCACATTGAAGACTATTGAAGTTTTTTGTATTCCATCTTTTTGGAAAGGCTATTGTCTCTTCATCACACACCCCAATAAAACACAACAAAGTTATCCCTGAAACAATATTATTACAATTATGAAGCAAGTTACCATCATGTGGACTGATAAAAAAGACGTCATTGGCCATTGAAAATTTCATAGCCATGCATTATTAATCATCTAATACAATGCTCATGCTGAAGTGTTAAAAGTGCTTTTGTACTCTGTTTGTAATCTGCATAATAGCCTTTTGATTGTTTTAAAATTCAGGACAGGCTGAAAAGAGAATACTGTGAAGAAAGAGGGAAATTCTTGAAGGAGATGATAACTTTCAACAGTAAATTCAGCCTAATCAGCAACAGAAATGCTGTTTTTCACACCCAAACCCGCTCTAAGATCCAGAATCTGCAACTGGAAGCTGAAACTCTACACAAAGGTAAGTTTTGAGCAAGTACGTTTTTGAAAATCTGAATTTTTTTTATTTTATTCACTGCTCATCAATGCATTACAAACAAACTACTGTGCATAAGTCAAATCCGATCTAAATCAATCCAATAATGTTCGGTAAGATTTTAATGTTTTTGAAAGTCTCTTATGATCACCAAGGTGACAATAATTTGATCAAAAACACAGTAAAAACAGTTATATTGTGAATTATTTTTTTTTTTTTAAATATATATTTTAAAATGTAATTTGGTCCTGTGCTGGCAAAGCTGAATTTTCAGCAGCCATTACTTCAGTCATCGGTGTCACATGATCCTTCAGAAATCATTCTAATGGATGCTTTTCACGGACTGTGATGACGCGTTTCCATGGTTATCAACATTGCAAATCTAGTAAAGTTTTTAATATTTTCAAAAAAAAAAAAAAAAATATACACATTTTATAAAGCTATATGTTTTGTTATATTACCTTGGCAGTAAATGACAAATAACGAATTAACATTGCTGCGACATTACTGTACAACGTATACTGTATCTTTCTCTCTTCTGACTGCTGTAATCAATCTCTATATTTTTCCCTCTTTTGGAAAGTCGTGTAAAAGCTATCACAGATTTTTTTTCTTTTGCTTCTAGAGTAAATGCAAATACAGACATTTTTGCTGTCATCTCCCATTCACCACCATAGAGTTTTACCCAACTATGATGACTGCTTCTGAAAACCACAGAAATGTGAAAAGGGTCCACATGCTGTTCATTTGGTGTTCAAGAAACATTTCTTATTATCAGTGTTGAAAAAGTGCTGCTTAATATTTTTGCAGAAATAGTTTTTTTTTCTTTTTCTTTGATGAATACAAAGTTCAAAAGAATAGCATTCGTTTGGCATTTAGAAGATATAAGCATTTAAAACTTAGTCTTGTCACTTCCTCCAATATAGATCAACAGTTTTAATGACATCACCCTGCACTTTAGCTTCTCATCAGATTTTCTGACCAATCAAATGCTCTCTAGAATCTAAAGCGTCCCGCCCCCTACATTATAAATAAACGCTGAAGCTGCAGCTAAAATCGGTCACTTGACTTGTTCACACATTTTCTATTTTCTAAATGGTGAATGGCACATAGTGCACTATATAGGGGATAGGGAATGATTAAGTCAGTGTAAATATGCTTTCCATTGAGGCAAATGAAACGTTAGTGTCACACGAACCGCCACAGAGCCAGTCCAGAGACACGATAGCACAGAGCGGATGATATAAGCGAGTCGGCGCAGACCACACAACGTATCGGACACATTTGAATTCTGTATAGAATGTTATATATTATAAAGAGATATGGAGGAGATTAGGAGGATAAACTGTTAGAGATTAAAACGAAACTAAAGTTTTACTGAGCTCAACGGCTCTGGCCGAGCTGTGATGTAAATTAAACGCTATTGGCTATTTCAAAAAAGGGGAGGGGCTGTTCAGTATGTCCCACCCTGTCTTCCTGTTTTAGTGGAATATGTTAACACATTAAATAATGCTTCAAGTTTCAAGGCACTTCAGTGTGCCTTTAATAAATTTAAACCTGACATTATTTTAGTCAAAATACATTTTAAAAGTCATATATAGTTTTTTTTATTAACTAAACATTTTATTGTATTTTAACTTTAAGTTCTGAAAATATGCTTTACATTGTTAAATCTCTAATCATCAAATCATTTACCATACGAGATTTAGCAAACTATTTGAGACATAATTAGTGTTAATGAGCACTGAATGACTATCAAGCTTTTGTCAACATACTGTAATTTGACAAATAGGCCTGTAATGTTCAGTTTGCTGAACATTACAGTTTGTTTCTCAGGTTTCGATGAAAACAAAGTTTTGTATTTCAGAAGACATCCACAAAATCATCATTGAAATGGTTATCATTTTCCAAAGGTCTGTTTGTTGTAGTTCTGACCGCCTGCCAGCAGGTTACATGAGTTGTCACCTTTGCTGTTCCTCAGAGATGGACTTGCTGAAGCAAAAGAACACTTTGCTGAGCTCCATGGAGGCAGAGAAAAGATCACTAGAAGCTGAGCTCCAGGATATACAATCACAGCTTGCAGGTGAAACAAGGCTCTGCTCACTTCAGAACTTTCTCTGACATAGTTTAGAAGTATCCATGTGTCAAAAAGTCCTCACCACCTAGTTTTCTCTTCTTCTGCAGATATAGAGAGAGATCTGAAGGAAGCACTGGCTTTGACAGAGATTTTGAAGACAGAGAGGCTCATGGTCCGTCAGAAACCCTTGACAGACAGCACATGTATAAGGCAAGAAAGTTAAAACCTATCGTAATGTTAGTGTGTGTCTTTATCTACCCAGAGAAACATGATCCATGAGGAGCGTGAGCAAAGAATGCTGAATTTCCCTTTATCTATCTTTCCATCTTCCTCCTCCTGTCTCTTAACCATGTGTAAATAATGCAGCATTAGATCCATCCTATTAATTAGATCTTTGATATGTTGCTTACTATGTCCGGTCCAGAGTTAGATAAACACAATCCCTTCAGATCAACGCCCCACTAGGAAGTGATGATGGAAAGGGGATCGATAGCTGTCCTGTCTCAGGAAGAAAGCTCCTCCATAGGGTGTGTAAATCACATGTGGGGGTAGTGTGGAACAATCTTCCTCGTTAATAGGAAAGACTGTATAAGCCCACAGGATGTGCTGAGGACGAGGCTTTTGGGACAGTGCTGCTAAGCTCAGGATATGTTCATTCCTCTCCTATGTAGTCATGAATCACTCTTAAACACATGCCCCTATCGTGCAGAGGGCAGTTTTTCCCCTGTATTGATCATCTGACATTGAACATATGTCAGTTGAAATTAACAGCATCTATTTAAGTGGAAGTTATGAGAAAGACTCCATCAGCATCCCAAACTTTAATGCATGGCAGGGTTGAAGTGATTTATTTTGCTCATGTAAAGATGTTTCTGATTTTATGTGTTTTATCAGCCTCTTTGGGTTAATTCGGGACTTCCTTAAACCTCAGAGTTGGTTTCCAGTAGTATTTAGTGAGCTTATTCACATTCCTCATTTTAATGTTTTGGGATGCATGTCACACCAAACCATTATAAACAAATTTTCTTGTTCATATAGTGCAACCTAATTGTTCCAAACTGTATTAGTAAATCCTAAAATCAACTGTGTGCATTAAAAACATTTCATGTTGATTTGCCTTAACTGGTTACATCCTGGAAACCTATTCAGCTGTTCTGTTGACAATTCTATGTGCTGAAAATGTCTTTCTTTTTAAAAAGCAACATTTCAGTCTAAAGTAGTAATGTAATAATGTCGTTATATAAAAAATCAAACATATTCAGTTGTATTTAGTCATGTAATTGATGTATATTATATAGACAAGATTTGTGGATTTCCAAGGCTGTTGTGTTTATCACATACAGTGCGGATATTCTTTGCCCTTAAGTCTTGTTTTTCTCTTAATGTTGTTCAGTAGTTGTAGCCTGATGAAGGAAGAGCAATGTCACATACCATTCATGTCATTTATATATTCTGTTATATTCTGTACTCAGTGGATATGTGCTTATTCTCGGCAAGCATTTGTTATGCTCACATCAGCAGACATATTTTTTACTGAAATCATTTCTTTGAAAATGACTTGATATATGAATATATGAATCATTTATTGAGCAACATATGATTCATATGAGCAACCAGTATTTTAGATTGATGAAACTTTCACTAATGTTGCAAATGATAATTTTTTAAATAGTAAATAGCTTTCAGAAAGTACACAGATTACAGTAATGGTTCTGTGCTCAAGACAGTCATTTAGTTATCTAACCTGTTCTATTCAGACTGAAAAAAGGGCTACTGCAAATTGGGCAGCATGCTGCATGTTTGTTTGTTTTTGACAGTAGTTAGTGGGGACAACATGGTAGAAAGCTATGCTGACTTTCAGTACATAATTTTTTTGCCCCATCTTTCTCTCGTTTCGTACAATTCATTAATTCACAACTATGTATTCTCCATGTTTCAGCAGTTTTTCAGCTGCGGCCCTTTTGAATATTGGTGTAGAAAACAATTTCAGATCTTTCACCTAGTGCATTCAAGGGTATTTTCTTTGTTATTTTATCTTTTAAAGTGGAACTATAATCCCCCTTTTACAAGATGTAATATAAGCCTCTGGCGTCCCCAGAATATGTCTGTGAAGTTTCAGCTCAAAATACCCCACAGATCATCTATTATTGCTGATCAAATTTGCCCCTATTTGGGTGTGAACAAAAACAGGCCGTTTTTGTGTGTCCCTTTAAATGCAAATGAGCTGCTGCTTTTCTAGTTGATTAAACTCATCGACTAGCATGTGTCGTCATGTTAATCTTTTGTGCAAATCCAGCATTGAATTGACCCTCATTTGTGAAGCAGTCCGGCATAAAATGACGGCATGGTAACAACACTCTAATACAAAGACTCTTCCTCTTCTAGAGGAAGAGTTGTTGTAGAGTGATGACTGTGTAGCCCAACGAGGCCTCGCCCCCCTTTATTGCGTGTTCTCGGTGGCAGGGTTGATGTAAATTTTAGGGTTAGTGAAGTCACTAACACGAGAAGAAGCTTTTTGTAGTCCCTACCAGCCATTTGTTGTAGTCCTTAAAACAGAGAATTCTTTAAAGGAAAATATCTCTCTTTGCATTGAACTTTGAGCATCGTAACTTGCAGACATTGTTTATGCTCTAACAGCAACATTACACACTTTACACAAGTTAAAAAAGTGAAATCATAATTAACCAACCATTTAATAATATAGTATAATATAGTATAAAGTATAACCTTGCTTGAATGATTGAACAAGATTAAAGATTTGAAAATTATTACATGAAATTATTACAATTAAATTAAACAAATTCTTAAGTTAAGTGAAAGATTTGAAATGCACGTGTCATTTTAAGATTGTATTATTTCGCTTTGGGCATCATGATCAGTTAACCATCTTCCTGCGTGAATGTGTCTGTCCCATTCAGACTCAAGAAAGAGCTGGATTTATATAAAGAAGAAGAGCTTGAGCTTCTGCGAGAGACCCTCAGCTCTGAGATTCACTCCCTGCGACTGGTAACTATATACTTTCCAAACACAATGACAGAAAAAAAAAAGGTCTTTCTCATTGACACTGCTACCGCAATCTCCTTATATACTGTACCCAAAGCTAAGGCACCAAGGAAGTATTTTAAGCTCTTCAATCTGAAAAATTTATGAAAAGCACTAGCTTTCTAGGCATAGGCACATAATAGGAATGTGTTTAGTACTCTACAATGGTAAAAAAAAACAAAAAAAAACTTGTTTTTTTACTTTGCAGAAGTTATCACAGAAGGACATGTGTTGAGGCTGGGTGCTTCAGTCAGACTTTGTATACTTCAAAAACCCTCTGTGTTTTGTAGGCTTATATTTGGCATTATGATTGTTGCTTTCATAGTGACAGTTTTGTTTTGCCTTGGAATGATTTAATCTTGTTGGATACAGACTTCATATACAGTATATACAGTATAACCAGCATTGTAACAACTTTAGATTATGTGATCTGTAGTTTTGATCTTATTTGTACTGTTAGAAAAGCTTGACTAAAGCTAAGGTGTTGAACTAAATTAGTTGTTTAGAAATGTTCTTCTGTTGATACCGTACCTGTCTTAATCTCTCACAATGCACAGATTCTGTTATGTATTCATATATAAGTACTTCAAATGCTGACAACACTGCCATCTAGTGGCCCTATTGCAATAATACATCCAAATGGAGAACATTCAATAAACAATAAAACAAGGTTGCATACAGACTGAATTGGATTCATATAAATCCTAAAAATGGATTGCTTGTTTGTAATGAAATGCTTAAATGCACATTTTGGACAGATGAAAATGGACTCTGAAGAAAATCATACAATTTCTGTTGCACATGCAGCATTTGTGTATGAAATTAACAGGGATAGATTCATTGGCCTCAGGCTATGATTGGTGAGGTTGGATGACTGGTGCACATCTGCCATTAAGCTGATCTGTCTGATTCTCATCTCCTCCTTAGACCCCAATGGGCAGATTATTCCAGCCACGGAAATTAAATCGTCTGAAACCCCCTTAGTAATAGGCTGCTTTATTTTCCCATTGTCTGAGGGTGATTAATTGTGTACTGTAAAATTGCTTAGAAAAAACATGACTAATGTCTTAAGATTTTGTAAGACTCCCCAGCCCAACTATTAGAGCTAGAAAAAATCTATTCTTTGTAAATGATGCTGCCTGTGCCAGTTTGCCCCTTTTGTTTTACCCTTGTCATCTACTGTGTATTTCTATACTGGGCCTTGTCATTTTGAAAATACATTAGTTGTTAAGTTATTAAATTATTAGTTTAAATTTGAAGTTATTAAATTATTTTGGTTAACTTGATTTGAGCACATTATGCACAACATAATATTTATTAAGGCAAGGCAAGGCAAGGCAATTTTATTTGTATAGCACATTTCATACACAATGGTAATTCAAAGTGCTTCACATAAAGAAGAATAATAAAAATAGAACATAAGGAATAGAAATAACAGTAAAAAAGATGATACATAAAAGATATAAAATAGAAATGAAATAAAAACAGGAAAAGACAGAATTTTGCTATCTGGATGGAAGAGCAAGGAAGTCCTAGGGAGTTTTTTGTAGTTGTTGTTGTCCGTCAGAGTGAATCTAAACAGATCTATCCATCAGAGCGGATCTGAATGGATGTTCTTACATTTCACACACACACCGCTCTCACACAAACACAACATCCAAAAAAAAAAAAAAAAGGGGTAGTTCACCCAAAAAGGAAATTTCTGTCATTAATTACTCACCCTTATGTCATTCCACATCCATAAGACCTTTGTTCATCTTCGGAACACAAATTAAGATATTTTGATGAAATCTGAGAGTTTTTTTTATCCCCCATTGAAAGCAATGAAGTTACCACATTCAATGTCCAGAAAAGTAGTTAAAAAAATGTTAAAATAGTCAACGTGACTACAGTGGTTCAACCTTAATGTTATGAAACAACGAGAATACCTTTTGTGCGCAAAAACAAAACAAAAATAACGACTTTATTCAACAAATTCGTCTCTCCCCGTCTCTCCTCTGCTACGCTATTTTTGTTGCAGCTTCCAGGATCTACTTCCGAACGGCGGCTCAGTATTGGCGACGTCACGTGAGCAGCACGAGGCATGTGTGTGATGCTGACGCAGGAGCCGGCCAATAATGAGCCGCCGTTCGGACGTAAACACGGAAATGCAGCACTGCGCCAACTGCTTAACAGACTGACAGGGAAGAGGAAAAATTATTGAATAAGGTCATTATTTTTGTTTTGTTTTTGTATTCTTGTCGCTTCATAACATTAAGGTTGAACCACTGTTGTCACATTGACTATTTTAACAATGTTTTTACTACTTTTCTGGACATTGAACGTGGTAATTTCGTTGCTTTCAATAGAGGATAAAAAATCCTCTCGGATTTCATCAAAAATACCTGAATTTATGTTCTGAAGATAAACACGGGTGTGGAACGACATGGGGGTGAGTAATTAGTGACAGAAATGTAATTTTTGGGTGAACTAACACTTTAAAGGGTCATGAAACCCCAGAACACATTTTTTGAGCTGTGAACAGATATGTATAAGCTGCACATCATTGAAAACACTAAAGGTACTCATTAATTATATTTATAAGTTGAAATTAGTTATTTTTGCATTTTTCAGAGAGATTTCTGTCTTCCGGTTTGAAAAGCAAAGCCAGAGCAACGTCACAAAATCTGACGCCATTGTGTACTACCGGCAAGATCCGGAGTGCTGATTGGCTCGTATGGGCTGGTCGAACATGCTGACGTCAACCGTTTCTGAATTTATTCATGATGAAAAGCTCTTTCAATCTAATCACTGCGCTATGATTGTAAATTAATTGCTTAAATTATTACATTATTTGCTAACTGCATTCTTTAAATTGTAATGTTGACATGCATTCTCTGTAAAGCTGCTTTGAAATGATATGTATCGTGAAAGCGCTATACAAATAAATGTGAATTGAATTGAATTGAACTGCGCTGTAGTATGCATAAGATTATAATATCGGTATTATGCATGAGGAAGCATCACTTCTCTTGCCTCTGTCTCTGTTGTCATTCATTTCCTCAGTGCTACAACACAAAAATGTGTTTTCCTGCAACGCGACCAGAGCAGAAGTTCTGTTTGTGCTGTTCACCAGCACAAATGGAAAATATGTTCGCATGAGATCGCATTACAGCGGAGAATTCAAATGTCACAAAAGTGCTGTTCATCACCTCTGCGTTCGGACACACGAGCCTTGTGTATGTTTCCCTCAGCACAGCAAGCACGTGAGTGTTGTTTGTATTTTGCCCGCGATGCGGTCAGAACTGGAGTTTGAATACGAACACATCAAAAATACAAATTATTCATACAAACAGAGTGCGCATATGATCGGTTTCAGCGCGGAGCTCCGCAATGAGTTTTACATCACTAGCCACGTGGATCAAAGATTCACACATTCTCCTTCACCAAACATGAACCATCACGGTTTATGCACACATATTTCATCAAGTCTTCTTCAAATGAAACATATGTGCAAACTGGACACAGAGGTGTTTCTGAATGCGATGTCACGATTATTCTGATGGACAAAAGACTTAGAGAATGGACAAAAATTTAATTATGTCTTTATTCTTTTTTGTTAAATTGTGTGTTGTTTATCACGAGACTGTGTGCTCGTAAACGTAATGAAAGCATTATTAGGCCTTTTAAATATTCTTGCACATTTCTACATTGTGCTTGTGAGTTTGTTGTCATTTTTCTCCATGCTCATATATTAATATTCATTATTCTGTATAATGAGTGTGTTGTAGGTCTGTGTTTCATTGGTGGTTCTCTCCCCTCTTCCCCCCCTCTACACTCCCACTTTTCCAGAGCTTTACATGCCCGTTTTCACAGAGTTTTTCCAGCTCAGAGGTGTGAATGACCAGGCTAAAACAGGAGGGTTTCATGACCCTTTAATGTTTCTTCATTAAGTGTTATACATTTTCTAGAGTTTACATTTTACTAAAGTTTTTGCACTTACATGTCATGAATCATGCCTTACAGTACAGTCTATGGCAAAAAAAAATTCATCCTGCTTAGTTTTTAATTTTATACCCAGCACTTCTTAGATTTCCTTCTTGGATCTAATTTTTGTTCAAGCCACAAAGGATGGAAGATTGTAATAATTGTGTGATGCCTGCCATAACCAGCTCTGATTGGAAGATCTTTGTTATATTCCCCATTAGTTGTTTATGGCTCTTTATTTTGTGACAGCCGTGGCCCTCAGCGAAGTAGGCAGAGGAGGCTCCTGATACCGCAATGTGGGACTCTTCAGAGAAATATAAGAAAACACCTTATTCAGTACATGTAAGCATACATTACTACAGTATTCAGGATTTATTTTAAGAATGTAACCTGTGAACCTCACAGATTCCTTTATTTATAAATATCAAATTTGACAAATGTGCAAAACTTACTGCTGCAAATAGCCAGCCTGTTGCCACCAATGAACTGTGTTGTCCATTTGTTTTGTGTGGCAGCACTGCATTCCTCGAACAGCCTTGATCTTCTTATAAAGGTGAAATCATAGCCCTGTTTGCATGGAAAAATATAGAAAAATAAATGTTTTGTTTGTTAGGATAGTGGTTTTTACCCTATATGGGATTGGCCTAAATTCTGGTTTTAAGCTTCTTCTTTTTTTCTCTCTCAATGTATTGGGTTGTCCACTAGGAGGTGCTGATTAATCATTGGGTTCTGTCTATTGAAGTCTGTTAAACAAATAACGTGTTTACTTCACATGCTTGCAAATACAACTCTTTGGGCCTGTTCTAATACTCACACTTGTAGTCTTTGCACTTGTGTTATAAAAATGCAAGTTAAGTTTTTACATAGCTTCATTTACACATTTTGATTTTCAATACTTTGCACTTTAAAATAAACTTCTAAATGTCTCTCCAGTAGTCTGTATGTAGAAGATGGTGCTTCTAAATAAGTGATAAAAAAGCAGTTTCAAACATTTTGCAAAATGCACATAGTCATCTCTGCACTAATAAAATATACAATGTTTTACAACCAAATTATATGTAAAAATATAATTGCGGCTCTGAAGTGGATTTAGTGTCCATTAAAGGATAAAAAAAAGCCTAGCTTTGGAATATATTAGACCTTAAACAGTCTTGTGCACTTACTTCCTGTCGTGTGCACTCTCAAGTGGCCAAGACCACAAGTGTGATGATTGGGACAGGCCCTAAGACAACTGAGCTATAAGTCTATGCGCAAATGTGCAAGTCCTAACCTGCACCAGTTTTGGGTGCATTTTACAGAGTCCCCACAGATCTTAAAAAGTCTTAAATTGAGTTTTATCAAACGTAAGGTCATAAAAATCCTTAAATATCTTAAATGGTATTAGAAAAGTCTTAATTATTTCAAGAGGTCGTAAGGCTCCTTTCCTCAGCAGAATTAAAGCGGCTCTGTGCCTGCTCAATATTCTGTGTAAAGACATAATGCTGCAAAGCCAGACCAAATTATGCCTGGTTTGACCCAACTCAGCCCCTAGAATCAAAGTGTACAGTTGAAATTGCTGTGTAAATGCATGTATGCCACCTCTCTGCAGCATTAAAAAGTCTGTGTAAAGACAATACATTTTGGGAGGGAAACCACCATATTTCTGCTGTTCCATAAATGCCATCTACTGTCAGAGATTGAATCTGAATTCAGTGTGCCTGCCGTTTTTGTTCAGACAAATGTGAGGATCGACCCATATTTTTTTACACCGCTTACACGCAGTGTTTTAATTGTTAACTGGAGGAACGATAAGAAGCTAATGTGCTACCTAATGTAAAAAAAAAAAAAACCGTGCAGATTGGGAATGTAGTTAGTATAGTATAGTGGAAAAAAATTAAATGTGCCTTGATAGCAGTGAGACTAATGTACAGTATACCGCATTGCACATAGGTTTACAGTAGATCTTATCCGTCACAGACATACACAGCAGGCCTCCATCCTCGGGCACTGCTGGAGCTGGACAGTTTTTTGGCAGTAACTTCTGTAACTCTGCAAAGAAGAGAGGATCAGTTTTTTTTTTATAGACATAAATATTAGCTGTGTTTAACATGCTGTTTCTCAAATATATATTTGAAAGAAATAGTATATATGTTACACATCTGGGTGCTGTACTATATTTGCAATTTTAAAACATATTATAAGTGATATACTGCACTGTACTGAAGTTTTGGAAAAACTTCAGTACATGCTGAAATATTAAATAACATATGCTGAAAGGGTGTGATGAGTAAAATAATATGTTGTTTGGAACATTTGTTTTTGGAAGGACAGACTGAATTACCTTTGGTTTGTTGATTCTGTATGATATCAGTCAGACTGCGAAGTTGATTAAAAATGTTTGCGTTTTGATATGCTGCCCATTTGTCAGATGCAGCTTCCAAACAATTTTTTAAATCCTACATAAAAAGTTATAGCATAAAAATCAAATCTTAATTTTGATACTAGATGTGCCTGCAATAGTCAACACTGGAAGTACCATTATTACAATAACATTTTGTATGTAAAAAGATACTGTTTACATAGTGTTTTAGCTGTAGATAAAGAGACACTATACCTGAAGTTTTTTGTCGAACACCTCAAAAGATAATTCAGAGGAAGAGCAGGAAGTATTCTGTCCATGAGCTCTAGTGAAGAGAAATGCTATAGAAAAACCATAAAGACATCTCCAGTAAAGATATTCATAGAGCTATTAGAATCAAATCATTCAAGATTTAACATGCAGACTGTGAAGTAACAGAAATAATGCTTACCAAAGAGCAAGCAAAGCTTCTTCCATGCTCTGGTTATTGTTGTAGATTTCATGTTGTTAGTGCTGTTGGGAAAAGGCTCTATGTGATGTTTACCTCTTAAACTTTTATTTTTGGGGGGGAAATTTATTGCATCATAGGTTAATGTACGCTCATCTTGTTGACCAAATTACAACACGCCTGCCTTGAACAATCAAAACGCTACGTGCTTCCACTACTCAAATAAAACAGACTAACTAATTGCCAAAACAACAGTTAGTCTAGGAACCTTCATAACTCTTAAAGGTGCCCTAGAATAAAAAATTGAATTTACCTTGGCATAGTTGAATAACAAGAGTTCAGTACATGGAAATGACATACAGTGAGTCTCAAACACCATTGTTTCCTCCTTCTTATGTAAATCTCAGACCTCCGAAGAACAGGCGAATCTCAACATAACACCGACTGTTACGTAACAGTCGGGATCTTTAATATGTACGCCCCCAATATTTGCATATGCCAGCTCATGTTCAAGGCATTACACAAGGCAGTATTAACGTCTGCAGCTGCACAGCCGAATCAACAGACTTTATGCAGGTAAGCAAGCAAGGACAACAGCGAAAAATGGCAGATGGAGCAATAATAACTGACCTGATCCATGATAACATGATATTTTTAGTGATATTTGTAAATTGTCTTTCTATAAATGTTTCGTTAGCATGTTGCTAATGTACTGTTAAATGTGGTTAAAGTTACCATCTTTTCTTACTGTATTCACGGAGACAAGACTGTCGTTATTTTCATTTTTAAACACTTGCAGTCTGTATAAATTATAAACAACTTCATTCTTTATAAATCTCTCCAACAGTGTGTAATGTTAGCTTTAGCCACGGAGCACCATCAAACTCATTCAGAATCAAATGTAAACATCCAAATAGATACCATACTTGCGCGATTAGACATGCTGCATGACGAACACTTTGTAAAGATCCATTTTGAGGGTTATATTAGCTGTGTGAACTTTGTTTATGCTGTTTAAGGCAAGGCCAAGCTCCGGGGGCAGGGAGCACGAGAATTTAAAGGGGCCGCAGCCTGAATCGGCTCATATTTAATGATGCCCCAAAATAGGCAGTTAAAAAAAGAATTAAAAAAAATCTATGGGGTATTTTGAGCTGAAACTTCACAGACACATTCAGGGGACACCTTAGATTTATATTATATCTTTTAAAAACATGTTCTACGGTACCTTTAATTCTGTTGTTTTCAACTTCTGTTTGCTTTGATAATAAATTGTGTTTTGCACCCCGGATTACTGTAGGATATTTACTTGCTTGATGGTCAGAAAAGGTTCTAGATTTGTCACTCACAGTTGCCATAATGATAACCAGCTGTGGCATTATTTATATCATTCACTTAAGTTCCTTTTACTCAACAGTCTATTGTTTAGTTTGTTTTCTAGCATTCAATATATATATATATACAGGGTTTCCGCTGGTCCTTAAAAAGTCTTCAATATATTTTTCCTAATAAAAGGCCTTAAAAAGTCTTAAAGGGTTAGTTCACCCAAAAATGAAAATTATGTCATTAATGACTCACCCTCATGTCGTTCCAAACCCGTAAGACCTTTGTTCATCTTCGGAACACAGTTTAAGATATTTTAGATTTAGTCCGAGAGCTTTCTGTCCCTCCATTGAAAGTGTATGTACGGTATACTGTCCATGTCCAGAAAGATAATAAAAACATCATCAAAGTAGTCCATGTGACATCAGTGGGTTAGTTAGAAGTTTTTGAAGCATCGAAAATACATTTTGGTCCAAAAATAACAAAAACTACGACTTTATTCAGCATTGTCTTCTCTTCTGTCTGTTGACAAGTGACGCTGCTTCTTCTTCTTTCCTGTTTTACGGCGGTTGGCATCCAGCTTATTGGTGCATTAGCGCTGGTAGCCATTAAAGAAAACGTGGTTTCATATTTATGTTTAAATAGTCCTATGTTATGTTTTAAATTTATCTATTTGATTATGAAAAGTGAAGAGCATGAGTAAGATCATCATAAGATGCGCAGTATGTCGGGAGACATGGAGTGTGTCAGACATGATTTTAAACACTTCATTAAGTTTTGCTTTGTAGAAAGCCTTTCTTTGCGTCACAGGAATAAAATACATTTTATAAAATATTTTTAATAAAATATAAAAAAATTTTTTTTTATTTTATTTGTAAGAATATTTCACAATGTTGCTGTTTTTACTGTATTTTTGATCAAATAAATGCAGCCCTGGTGAGCAGAAGAGATTTATTTTAAAATCATTAATAATTGTTTCCAAACTTTTCACAGGTACTATAATAATAATAATAACAATTTTATTAATACATTATATTATATTATATTATATTATATGTGTGTGTGGGTTTCCATCGCAGGTTTGGTCTTAAATTTCATGTAAGGTGGTATTAAAAAGGTCTTAAAAAGTCTTAAATTGAACTTGTTCATATCTGCAGATACCCTGTATATATAAATATATATGCTCAGTATATATATATTAGCGGTGTAGTAGCGATACATGTATTCGGCAGCAGCAAACGGCAGCTCGAGTGAACGCGATCATCCCTTCCTCTTCACTACTACAGAATGAACATGAATGTATGTTGAAAGATACAGTACAACTTAGTGTTTCAACCACAAAAAGATGTCAGTAAAACAGTTTGTAAACAATATGTCACATAGTAGGCTATTACATTTACCTCAGAAAAGCCATTCAGTGTCAACAGCTTGTTAGTTCGCTGGAGAAATGAACTGTTTCGCCAAATACATTTTCTATATTAGCCTTTATATTAGTTATATTTAACTTAACCTGTTAGTTAATGTAAGGCCTAAATAAATCTAGAAATTTTTGATGAAATCTTAGAGATATCTGACTCCTCCATAGACAGCAATTTAACAACCACGTTTAAGGTCCAGAAAGGTACTAAAGACATTGTTAAAACAGTCGATGTGACACAGTGGTTCAACCCTAATTGGATGCAGCAACGAGAATACATTTTGTGCGCAAAAACAAAACAAAAATAATGACTTTATTCAACAATATCTTCTGTTCTGTGTCATTCTGGTATGTTGTTTTCATTCAACCCTTCCAGGTTCTCAGCTCAGTATTGGCCAAAGCTGTAACACGTGAGCAGCACGACGCATGCGTGTGATGCTGAAGCAGGAGTCAGCCAATACTGAGCCAGCGTTCTGACGTAGAACCTGGAAGCGCTGAAGTAATTAATGACAGAATTTTCATTTTTGAGTGAATTAACCCTTTAAAGTTCATCTGTACTGTATTAGTGTGTAAGATTATTGTCAAACAATTCACTAGAGGGAGTATTACTTTTGGGGCTAGTGAATATTCACTCTGCAAGAATACCTAGACATTAAATCATGCCTCAAAGGACTGCTCGCTCAAACAAATTAAATCATAATAATTACTTTCTCCTCTAATTGCTTGTTTGTTTAATTTAAGGATTAATTACTGCCGTACACAGCGATGACAAAGGCTTTAACTAAACTCATTTCACTTGATTGTAGGGTCTTTAGTTCATTGTGTCTTAGGGGGAGAATACTCTTTTAATAAGAGCTCTCCTGTTGTGGCTTAAGAGGTTTGAAAGGGATGATTGTACGCCTGTGATGTCCTAACCTATTCTTTAAGTATCTCCACATAAAAGCGGCTTAAACCCAGCTTTACATTATTAAATGTTTAATGTCCTGCCACTGGTCTGCAAGCCAAAAAGAGTGGCTCTTTTCTGTCTTGTGCAGCATAAGCACATCTCGTTAATCAAACATTTGTTGAGTACTTAATGCTATTTATTGCAATGTAATTCTTTTTCAGCCAAATAATTGGGGTTATGTTCATTTTGCATTTCAGTAATGACTTTCAAACTAAAGGATTTATGCCTAGCAATATAAGAGAAAATTAAAACGTAGCTGCTCAAACTTGAGAACTTTTCATTTTTCTGATTTTAATTACTGAGCATAAATCATAGTTCTTTATTTATTTTCAGTCTGAGGCAATTAACTGCGTGAGCCTGGCAGAGGGACAAATGTGAATGCTTTTCATCTGTTGTGTTAGGACAACCGCTGCCTATACCGTTTTATACACAAATTAGCAGATAATGTTTCTGAAACAATGTGTACATCAGTGTGCTTGTGTGGTTTTGTTGGACTCTCATTTCAGTGACATCTTTAAATTAAGTGGAAGATGGTAATACAAAGAAATCACTGCGAGAAAGACAAGGAGAGACTTGAGGTGTTGGTTGTGCTTAGGCGCATTGTGAATCATACAATATGCATCTGAATTTGGAGCCTGGGACCTCCACCAACACACTGTCACATCTGAAACCACCAATGTACTCAGTAATATCTCAGAGAGATTGTTGATGATAATGGGTGCCTAAGGGGCATTTACAGATTAATATTTTAAAAGTTTTTTTTTTATTTTTATTTTTTTATGCAATCTTTAAAAGGTTCTTTCTTCTTGTAATGTGGTTGAAGGATTCCATCAGCCCCCCTAAAGTCTAGCTTGAAGACAGACAGGATAAGTGAAAATATTTTGTTTTGTAATACAAATGGCTCTTATGGTTACCTTTATAAAAGGTACAAAAATTAAAAGTAGTGGAAAGTAGACACATCTTGTCACATATACAAAGGGAAACACTTTTTTCCCCCTCATATCTGTTTTTGGAGTTCTGCACTAGAAAACAATTAATTTAATATTTTCTACCAAGCAGACCAAACATACATCAGAGAAGCTTTGAAATTGCACGTGTAGGCCAACATCTATATTAATATCCTCCATATGACATTCTAGCCTTGAGTTATAGTTTTAATTTAACTTTACACGGCTGTAAATAGGACTATTTGAATAAACCGTAACAACTCATAAAAGTGCCTGGATGGAGCAAGATCCCTATTAGATTCTTTCTCCTCTTTTTGTCATAAGCACTTGATTTATCTATTGTGGTAGAGCATTAAATAAAGATACTGCTCTGATTTAATAATAATAATTATTACTATTCTATTTTGTGAATCTATTTTGTTTTTGCCACGAAATAAAAAACAAGGGTAATTGGGACTTTTTTTCTATATCTTTCTTTATATTTTGCAATTTCGGACTATATAACTCGCAATTGCAAGTTTATGTCTCACAGTTCTGAGAAAAAAAATAGTAAGGATGCAGGATATAAACTTGTAATTCTGAGAAAAACATCTAAATTGTGAGATATAAACTCACAATTAAACGTGCTATTTAAAAGGTTTTTATTTTAAAACCTGATCCATAAACTTTGAGAAGTTAGCTTTTACTATACTTTTTATTGTTTTTCATACTTTTATTTGCTTAGCTGTAGTTAGCTACCCTAAATGTTAAATGTTGCATTATTTGACTCATTTTTAAATCATTGATATCAGTGTAAAGGCTTGTTCACCCCAAGAACATTAAATATAAAGATAACTATAACGATAATTAAATGAGTGTCCACATCGTTCTGTTTATTCTAAGCACGTACTGCAGTCTGCTGCTTTAAATGGTTGAACCCTTTAAAGCAGGGTGAATTCTTATGGGCTGTCTGTGTTTTATCATTCATCAGCTGAAAAAAAAATTTCAGCGGTATTGTTTCTCTGTTATAGTTGTGGTGTGAACTCTGCTATTCTTTTATATTTAGAAAGATTTTTAGAGCTGTATCTTTAACGTTATTGTTATAGTTATCATCCTTGGTGTGAATGGGCCTTAAATCATCAAACCATCATTGCTGAAGTGTCCAGTCTCACCTTGCTGTGATCTATGTTGGTTTGTGTGGCACCAGAGTGACACTTTCCCAATCAACAAGCTATTGATCTTTCTTCATTCTAATATTTAATGATAATGCTTTTGATTGATTCATCCCTTCATGGCTTGCGTTGGTTTAATAGAAGTCTTTTTATTGGAAATCCTACTGAAATTGAAGCTGTTACGTATTTTAGTGTGTACTCAACTAATTGTGGTGTTCAACACGTATAAATTAACAGGGTATATTTGGCATGTGAGATTAAGATAGAAAGTGACATTCAGAAGGGTTCAATCATTATATACTTAGATTGAATGGAGAATGTAAAATGGATGGTAAGAGTTAACTCAAGTGTGTGAACTTTAACAGAGGGTTCACACAGGGCATTGAAACTGAAAGATGGGTTGGCAGCAAGAAGACATACGGCTTAACAGAGGGTTCACACAGGGCATTGAAACTGAAAGATGGGTTGGCAGCAAGAAGACATACGGCTTTGGAGTAACGCAGAAGTAAAGAGAGAATGTACACGTCTTTTTGCATTTTATATAATTGAAGATACAAAACAATGGGAGCTGACATGATAATGTATTGAATGTTTCATGTTCATGTATGTAGAGAAAAGTATAAAAGAGACGAAAGTGGACACTTAAAAGGCAGTATAAGGAAGGAGGATATGGTTAACGGCACGCCTTAAGCAGTATGCTCAACGGAGAAATTTGTGTAGCTGGTAATTTGGTATGGACCGAGCGTTGGCCAATCATTGTTATAGAGGGTCCCAGGCAGTAATCTATCCAATATTCCCCCACAGCTGGAAACCTTCTCTGATGTATGCTTGGATAGAGGAGCTCAAGGGCAAATTCTGATGCAAGGCCTCCACAAGGGCCATGGTATTTATAGACTTGGCATAAAACAGAAGTAGTGAGGGTTTGTGATACCTCAACACAGACTAGCTTACTCAAGGGAAGGGATCAAGAAAGTGAGAGTTTTCTTTCTTTTCCCTCTTCTTTTCAGTCAAAGAGTAACTGCATCTTTTCAGACCTTGAGCTTTGTCTTTACACATTTGAAATTAAATAGGAAATGTAACAATATATTCTCAATTTTCTGCACATTGAAGTATTTGAATGTTTAGAACAATAAATGCTAAACTTCACTTAAAAAAAAAAGAGCTAAATCACTTAAACTTTTTCTTCTTTCAAAACACCACAGGATAGCTTTGCAGCACGGTTTAGTAAAATATGGAAACTTTGAGTTTACCAAATGGCCTACTTAATGGTTCACTTAATGTTAGCACTAGCAGTGAGTTCTATGGCTTTTGCAGCAGAAGTTGTAAATATGACAGCATAGCATATATGCTGTCATTCATTCATTGTTGTTGAAATCAATACAAGGATTCTTTTTTATCGTAATCAATGAGGATTCTTTTTTAAATATTAATGCTTCTAAAACTAAAGAGATGTCCATTGATTTCCGTAAGAAGAACTCTGTACCTGTGCTACCTGTTGTCATAAAGTGCCATCAAGTAGATGTGGTCAAACAGTATAAATATTTAGGGACTATACTTGATGACAAACTAAAATTTGAAGCAAATACTGATAGTATTAGAGGAAAAGCTCTTCAGCGTATGTATTTTTTGAGAAAACTTAATATGGATGTTTCTTTTATGAGAATGTTTTACTCCTGTTTCATTGAATCTGTTTTAAGTTTCTCTATTATTTGCTGGTATGGTAATTTTAAATGTTAGGAATAGGAGTAAGTTGACTAGTATCGTAAAAATGTGAAGCAAGATTGTTGGAACTGATTTAAGGACCATTACACAAATTTATGAACAGAGGGTGACTAGGAAGGGCCAGCTAGTCCTTTCTGACATTACCCATCCATTGTGCACTGAATTTCAACTGCTTCCATCGGGTCGGAGATTTAAACTCCCTTTGTGTAAAACTAATAGACACAAAAACTCCTTCATACCTGCTGCTATTATGTTTTTAAATGATCTATTATAAATGTGTGTTATCCAATGTGTATTGTGTTGTTGCTGTATGTACATGTGTGTTATCCAATGTTTATTGTGTTGCTGTATGGACATGTATGTATACTGCTGTCTACAAAAAGAATTGCCTCTAAGGACAATAAAGATAAAGTTCTAATCAGCATTTAAAAAGAAAGTTCCAGGTTTTTACTGTTCCAGGTAAGACCGTTCCAATCACCTTTGGGATTAATTTATGAGTCAAATCCACCCTTGGGCTTTCTAAGCATCTAGCATTTTCTGCTCTATGAGTGGTGCAAAGCAGTGAAGAACCAGGAAAACGGTTATGTCACAGCTGCTTTGGCTCAAAGTTGCAAACATGAAGGAAAAGAAAAAAAAAAAACCCTGCTGGCATTTCAACACCAGAACACCTTAGCCAATGCTTGGTTAAGCATCCTCCTCCAGTGCTTTCCTAATTCTAAATGTCGCCAGTGTCCTTGATGCTTTTACACCCTTTTCATAAGAAATGCCATTTCTTTTGGGTTATGGCTTCATTGCCTTCTTACTTCATCTCCCATAATAATTTTTAGCTTTGGGTTTCTACTTTGGTCTGTTGTAGAACATCATTGGCACAATCAACATCCTTTACCACTTACCCTTTAAAACCCTTCAAAAATTTGGGGTCGGTAAGATTTTTATTTTTTATATATCTTATGCTCAGCAAACTTTTCTTTTTATCCCAGTTAAAACGGTTGTGCTGATTAATATTTTTGAAATTTTTTTTTCAGGTTTCTTTAAATAAAAAGTTCAAAAGAACATTTATTTGAAATATTTTTTTGTAACAATGTGACAAATTCTTTACTGTCACTTTTAATCGATTTAATACATCCTTGCTGAATGACATTAATTTCTTTCAAAAATTTAAAATGATTATAGATGCAACACACTGTCTGCAAACCATAACCGTTTGGACTGTCAGATGTTATGGTCTTAGGTTTGTGTTGTTGTTGGTTGTTAAAAAGTAAGATTTTCCCAGATAATATGTATGTGTAGAGTAGCAACAGATGTTGGCAGACAGACAGTGTCTTATGCCTTATGGTAATGTTAATTTAGACTATAGTTCATTCAATCTCTGGATTGACTTTTTAATCAAAATGCACATCACAGACTAGATCAGTACATTTTTAAAGGCAAGACTTTGTTAAATGTAAATGTGGCTTGAGTGGCTTTAATGCATGCACTCTGTAGCACATGTAATCCTCATCCCAAACATAACATCATCCATATAGTGCAGCGAGTGTGCGTGACATCTGCAAACCTACAGTGCTCAAAGAGCTGTGAAGCACACTTAGTGACCCAGTTCAATCAACCCGAAGACTATATTTTCATCTAGTTACCTAGTCATTTTTTCCCCTAAAGCTTTTATGCCCTCTGACATTATTTATGTGAAGTGAAAAAGCTAAGATTTTTTATCTCCAGTAGTGCAGGCAAGTTGAATGAACACTATTATTTTGAAGTCAGAGTAATTAATTGTATAACAATGCATTTTTTTTTTTCATGAAGGATGCTAGTTGTACTTTGTCTCATTCTCTGAATTAGGGATGAGCAAAACAACATAAATCACTAGCCGCTAGAACCTGAGCTGCAAAGAATGCCATATGTCTTATCACTCTGGAACGCTGATTGGCTGATGGCACCACAAGAACGTGCACAAGCCTTTCAGACAGGGAAAAAAATAGACTATTTAACACTGAAAAACACAGAAAGTTAACAAACAAACGAAGGACAAGCAGAATATATCCAACCTTCAATACGGTATTATAACTAACAGATATTCAACAAATAAACATACTTAAAATTATAGCTCACCCAAAAATTTTTATTCTGTCATCATTTACTCACTCTCATGTTATTTCAAACCTTTACACATTTCTCTCCTCTGTAAAACACAAAAGAAGGTATTTTGAAACAGCACATTGACTTCCATTGCATGGACAAAGAAAAAAAAATCTCAAACACTGAAAGTCATACAGTCTTGGAATATTTGACATGAGGGTGAGTAAATGCTGACAGAATTTTCATTTTTGGGTGAACTATCCCTTTAATATGCACAAACTATCATAGAGACCTTTAGATTGTGTATAATAATGGGAACATTGCTCACAGCAGGTGATTTGAAGTCTCTCGCTGCTAATTTGATTGGATTTGTTTGTTTAGCACCATATTTTCTGTTCCAGACATGCCCTTTGCCATTATCATTGTGGGGAATTGCTTTTGTGTTCTTATTAGAAGCACAGCAGGCCTCAGTTGAGATCCACCTCCATCGGTTGCATCTGTCAGTCTGGTGTACTGGGGATGACTGTTACAGTAAATGGCTTAGGTGAAATCTAGACAGGCATGAGGTCAACTTTTTATTTTGTTAACCAAGGGTAAGCTTTTAACTTCATCTGTACCATGATACAGGGACAAGCATGTTGTGCATTTCTGAGAATGTGTGTGCTCAAGTATACCATGTGATTGTTGTGGTTCATAGACCAAAACTATGCAGAAATACAGCTTCTTCTGAACCATTCTGAACCCATTAGACTGCAGCAGGGTACATCTGGCTTGTGGTAAGAAATCTTGCCTAATGGAGGAATCTAGGTTTCCTAGAATTAGTGGGGCCACACAGTTTCCCATACTACAGTTTTATAGCGACTGCACTTTATACTGAAAGTTTAATGTAACATTTTTACCTTCTAAAAGAGAATCTCTCCGCTGTGAAGTTTCCTTTGGATGTGATTTGAATGTGATCACATTCGTTGGCTTGTGGCACGCTTCACTATTTTCTTTAATTGGATTCTTCATTAGAGCGCAGAGCAGAGAGGAAATGCAAGGATGATGGGACATTTGACAGCTGTGAGATGTGCATTGTCCCTAACATCATTGTAAGCCTAACTCGTGTATTATAGCTGTCACAAATCTTTAAGAAACATGTCTTTTGGTAACGTGCCGCTTACCGATGTTTTTGCAAAACTCCAAATATGCGTATGTACAATTCATTGCAGTTTCTAGCTGAAAGGAACCCTATTGTAGAAGCAGTAAAATGGCAACAACTTTGTTTTTTCCTTTTCACACAGATTATGACAACGGGGGATATTATTTATTAATAAAGAATATTTTTTGCGCTGTTCCTTGCACAATACTATATTATGACCTACAATCACTTTTACTATAGTGCATACTTTGTAAACGAATACATTTTGACATTGGCATCACATAACCAGCTCCATATGCACAGCTTTTCTAATGTAGTAAACTTGCTCGGTAGCTCACCTGATTGAGCATTGCACATGCGATATGGAGCACTCGGGCACAAGTTGCATGAAACACGAGTCAGAATAAAAGAGCTCAAAGACTAGAAGCAAGCTAAAATGGCATGATTGCTTCAGAAAATGCATTTTTATTTTGCGTTTTTATCTCTCATACAGTACATTATTTTCAAACACGATAGAACTACACTTTTAGCGCTACTCACCAAACATTATGTATTGTACAACAACCAACATAATAAAATGCTGACATGTTTACATTCATCTGTTTCGGATAAAACTGAACTCCATTTAGGTGCCACTCACTGGACATTTCACTAGGGAAGTATCGCAAAACATGCAAGAAGCAACATAGTATCTTTTCGCAGACAATTTTTTTCCAATGACCTTGGGTTGTCTTTTTGTGACATATTTAGACTTAGGGTGACGATATACCGGTAGAAATGTGTCAACTAGTAGAAATTTTGGACTATCGTCTTTATCGCGGTTACGTTGTGAAAGACAACTCATTTTAGTATATGCGCACACTGTCTGAGAGACGGTTTCTGAACGCACACAAGAGGTCTGCTACCCGACCTGAGCCCGACGTGTCTAAATGACTACATGAATGAAATTAAGCTCGACAGCATGTCAAATAGTCTCTGTGCGTCTTTTCTACTACTTAATGTTTCTGTCTATTTATATGATGTACAATAGGATCTTGTCATTTCAAACTAATAAATAGATCAGCGGTTACGTGTAGTGTGTGTCTTACAAAGCGGTATTGGCTTATGATAGCAAGAATACAGATTCATCTCTACAGCGACAGATTTCGGGTTCAGGTTCGGGTTAAACTATAACAGTACCGGTCGGGTCGGGTTAAACGATCTCGGGTACGGTCCGGTTCGGGCCTCAGTTTAAAGCCTGTGCAGACCTCTAACGCACACATCTGAAACACACTCACATAAATCCGCTGCTCATACAATGCATGTGTACTGAACTGAGTTCTTTTTGGCGCCTTTTGTGTCTAAATGCCCGTCTTTGTGAGTATTCACGTAAACACAGTAGTTTATATCATAAGTGAATGTAAACAGTTCGGTCGTAACTGTTCCGTATCTGTGCCGTTAATGTTAATCAAACAATCTCTCATTGCTCTTGACTGAATTACTTTTGTAACTTTAATAAGAATGTAAATTTGATTAGGCCTACTTTATACAATTTATGTAGTATTTCTATTCTAGTGCTTGACATTTTTCAGGTGATCTATTTAATTTGTCTTTGTTCTATTGTAGTTTGTCCTATTGCTTGTAGAGCAATCCTATTTGTTTCTTTGTTCCTATTTTATCACTGACTGTTGTCTTCAGTAAGATTGAGTTTTATTTATTTTACTCATGTTAGTTAGGCTGTAGTATTTGTGTGATATTGAAATTGGTGATTTATGAGAATTATGAAATTTCAAACATTTTGATATCATAAACTTTAAAGCAAAATAACTATATCGTAATATATACTGATACTTTTTTTCTGGTACACTTTTTTTTGTTTGTTTTTTTGGTGATGTTACAGTTTTCCAAGCACAACATAGTGAGACTAATGAATGTAGGTGTCAGACACAGACGAGGACTCAGATGAGGTAATGTGCAACAGTGTTTATTGACAGAGGTTTCAGACACAGGTGATAACACAGGTGGGGAATCTTGACACGTAGAACAGACAACTGGTATAATAATGATAACTTTCCTAGACAGATGTAGAAGTTGACACAGACGATGATGATGAGGATGAAGGACTCAGGATAGGAGACGAAGACGATGAAGACAACAGGTAAGTACTAAGTCCAGGTAGTAAGAGGGCGAGTAACGTGTAGGGATCGGTGCAAGACCAGACAATGAGTGAATGAGACTGGTGTGCTTATATGTGGCTCTGGTGATGATGTACAGGTGTTCAGTATTCCGGTGATTGTGAACGAGTGGGCGTGGCGTAAGTGTCCGTGTCTGAAGGTGCAGGTTGTGTAGCTGTGACAGTAGGACAGCTTCTTTATTATTACTCTAATGAAAAAAGTAATAATTTTTATGTGCTTGTCACAAACTTAAAGAACAAAAATTTACAAACAAATTACAAACAATACAACAAATACTACAGAGATACAAATTAAATATTTTTCAGATACAGTAGGTTTATTTAATTCAATTCAATTCACATTTATTTGTATAGCGCTTTTCACGATACATATCATTTCAAAGCAGCTTTACAGAGAATGCATGTCAACATTACAATTTAAAGAATGCAGTTAGCAAATAATGTAATAATTTACAATTTACAATCACTGTTAGCAGTTTAACTGAACGTAGAAGCAATGAGCTCCTGGAAAAATGAATTACATTAACAATAATCAAGATATAGAATTTGTGCAATGTGCATGTTGATCCAGATGATTGCGTCTTCTCGAGTCCTCGCAGGAGTTGGCGCCGTCTCTTCACAGGTGATGGTCATCTGAGGTCTTCTTAAGAGATCATATTTTCTTGACCTGGTAAGAACTCTAGCGGCTGCATTTTGTACTAATTGTAGCTTGTTTATTGAGGAAGCAGGACAACCAGCTAATAATGCATTACAGTAATCTAGTCGAGACGTCATGAAAGCATGAACTAACTTTTCTGCATCAGAAATAGATAACATATTCCGTATCTTAGCAATGTTTCTGAGGTGGAAGAAGGCTGTTTTTGTAACACATGAAATATGATTTTCAAAGGACAAATTGCTGTCTAATATAACACCCAGGTCTTTAACTGTGGAGGATGGAGTAACAGTACATCCTTCTAAATGTAGATTGTAGTCTGAGAGATTCTTTGTACATGTTTTTGGTCCAATAAGTAATACTTCAGTCTTATCTGAATTTAACAGAAGAAAATTACTAGTCATCCAATGTTTTACTTCTTTAATACATTCTGTCAGATTGGATAATTTAGAGATTTCATCTGGTTGTGTTGAAATATATAACTGAGTATCATCAGCATAGCAGTGGAAACTAATTCCATGTTTTCTTATAATATTGCCGAGTGGCAGCATGTATATTGAAAACAGCAGAGGGCCTAACACTGATCCTTGCGGCACTCCATAGTTTACTATTGTTATCTTAGATTTTTCCCCGTTTATATAAACAAAATTGTGACGGTCTGATAGGTACGACCTAAACCACCGTAATGCCTGTCCCTGAATACCAGTGTAATTCTGTAATCGATCTAGGAGTATTTTATGATCTATAGTGTCGAACGCAGCACTGAGATCAAGTAACACTAGTATTGAGATACAGCCTTGGTCAGAAGCTAGAAGTAAGTCGTTTGTAATTTTAACGAGTGCAGTTTCTGTGCTATGATGAGATCTGAATCCTGACTGAAATTTTTCATAGATAGCGTTTTTTTGCAAGAAGGAGCATAATTGGACCGACACCACTTTTTCTAGTATTTTAGACATAAATGGAAGATTTGAAATGGGTCTGTAATTTGCTAATACATTTGGATCTAATTGTGGTTTCTTAATGAGAGGCTTAATAACTGCTAGCTTGAACGGTCTTGGGACGTGACCTAGAGATAAAGACGAGTTGATAATATTGAGAAGAGGCTCTTCTGCTACAGGTAACAGTTCTTTCAGTAGTTTAGTGGGTATTGGATCTAATAAACATGTTGTTGGTTTAGACGCAGTGATAAGTTTATTTAGCTCTTCCTGTCCTATAGTTGTAAAGCACTGCAGCTGTTCTTGAGGGGCGATAATTGAGGCTGAATCATAAAACTCTGTTAAAGGTTGTACATTTACAATTGTATTTCTGATACTTTCGATTTTCTCAGTAAAGAAATTCATAAAATCATCACTACTAAATTGTAATGAAATGTTTTGTTCTGGAGATGTCTTTTTATTTGTTAATCTAGCCACTGTACTAAACAAGAACCTTGGATTGTTTTGGTTATTTTCTATGAGTTTGCGGAGATGCTCGGCCCTGGCTGCTTTTAGAGTCTTTCTATAACGGGACGAGCTGTCTTTCCATGCGATTCTGAAGACCTCTAAACGAGTTTGTCTCCATTTGCGTTCTAGATTACGAGTTTCTCTTTTGATAGCGTGAGTAATACTGTTGTACCAAGGTACAGTATTTTTCTCTCTAACCTTTTTTAATCTCATCGGTGCAACAGTATCTAATGTACTAGTGAAAATGGTGCACATGCTGCTAGTCATTTTCTCGAGATCATTTGTGTGTTTAGGTACGATGAGCAGCTGAGACAGATCAGGCAGTTTATTTGTGAATTTATCTATAGTTGTCGGGAGAATTGTTCTGCCTAGTCGATATCGCGGTGCAATTTGACAAATATCATCAGTATGCAGTACGCATGTTACAAGGTAGTGATCAGAGACGTCATCACTTTGCGGTAGAATTTCTATATCGGTTAGATTGATTCCATGTGATATAATTAAATCTAGTGTATGATTAAAACGGTGAGTGGGTCCAGTGACGTTTTGTTTGACCCCAAAGGAGTTTAGTAAATCTGTAAACGCAGCCCCTAACGCATCATTTGTATTGTCTACATGAATGTTAAAATCTCCAACAATCAGCGCTTTATCGACGTTGACCAATAGATCTGAGAGAAAGTCTGCAAACTCTTTTAGGAAATCAGCATAAGGCCCTGGAGGTCTATAAACGGTAGCTAAAGCAAGAGATAGTAGCGACTTTTTACTTATATCTGAGAGTGTAACATTTAGCATAAGAATTTCAAATGAATTAAACCTGTAGTTTGTTTTCTGAGTAACATTAAGATTATCTCTATAGATTGTTGCTACACCACCGCCACGGCCAATCAGACGGCATTTGTTTTTATAACAGTAGCCAGGTGGACAAGACTCATTAAGACCGAAATAATCATTTGGTTTAAGCCATGTTTCAGTAAGGCAATTTAAATCAAGACTATTATCTGTGATCATTTCATTTATAATAACCGCCTTAGGTGTCAGCGATCTAATGTTTAGTAGCCCTAGCTTTAGAAATTGTTTTTGTTCAGTAATTTTGCGAATTTCTGGTTTGATTACGATCAGATTTTTTCTAGATCCTCTAGTTTTATTGTTAAACCTCACTATTCTGGGAATAGACACAGTTTCTATAGATTGTACAACACTCACATTTCTATCAATTAAGTGGGCAGAACATAGACTGTGATTTGAGGTTTGACTTACTAGTCATACGGTGCGAAGCGTCTTGGAGATGTTCTCCGACAGAAGATCAGCTCCGATGCTGCTGGGGTGCAGGCCATCAGCACGGAAGAGCCTAGGACGCTCCCAGAAAAGATTCCAATTATTTACAAAGAGCAGCTTCTGTTCATTACACCAAGACATTAACCATTCATTTAAAGCAAATAATCTACTGAACCTTTCATGTCCTCGTCGGTACGTCGGAAGCGGTCCGGACACGATGATCCTCGTCGCGGGCGATGTGGCTCGTACCGTCTCGATCAGGCTCCTGAAGTCCTGCTTCAGCACCTCCGTCTGCCGCAGCCTGGTGTCGTTCACTCCCGCATGCAGAACAACAGCTCCGATGGTCTCAGCACCGTTGAGGATCGCGGGAACCTGCGCAGCGACATCGAGAACACGAGCACCAGGAAAACAGTGACTGCGCACCTTACCTTTGGCTGTGGTGGCGTGGACGTGGCGAACAATGGAGTCTCCGATGACCACGGCGTCGCGTTCCGCCTCGCGAAGAGGGGAGAAGCGATTCCGTGTGGACACATCGAAGACCGGGGGCGGCGGCGGAGGAGAGGTCCTGGTCCGAGGCCTGGCTCGCGCCTTCCGCTGCTGAAGAACCCAAGGTCCCGGGTGAGACGGCGCCGGAGTGAACGAGGGCTGGGATGAACGCGTTCTGTGTGCTCGGGTCCTGTGCAGAGAAACACACGGCGTAGAGGAAGCAGGAGTGTTAATATCGCGCTGCAAACTTACCGAGGATTGCTGAGCGTCAGCACGCGATGACTCCAGTGCTGTCTGCCGCTCGCGTAGCTCGGCCTGCTTCTCGAGAAGGGTCCGAATCTGTCGCTCCACGTCCTCCAGTTCCAACTGCACCGCATGCAGCTCAAACGTGTCCTCGCCTGCACACAAAGGTAGAGAAACATCCGATACACTCGCCATTAGAACAGACGAACAATAATATAGTGAGAGAGGAGTACAAATGCTAGAGTGACCACGCCGCTATTGCTATCGGGCTAAAGCTAGTAACGAATGTTCGGGAAGTCGGATAAAACTAGCGATATCAAGGTAATCCGAGTGTTTTTTATGTAAAATATTGTTGGGGATGTGTTCCCCCGCCGAAAAAGAAAGAGTGATATGTTATAAGTTTGATTTTAAGAGACAAAAACAAGCGATTAGGAATCAGCTCGACGGAGCTCTAGCTCAAACAACGCGGCAGCAACAAACAGGAAGTTTATCATTTATCTTGTATACATTTAATTAAAGGATTAGTCCACTTTTAAATACACTTTTCCTGATAAATTTACTCACCCCCATGTCATCCAAGATGTTCATGTCTTTCTTTCGTCAGTCGAAAAGAAATGAAGGTTTTTGAGGAAAACATTGCAGGATTTTTCTCCATATAGTGGATTTCAATGGCTACCAACAGATTGAAGGAACAAACGCGGCGCCAGTTTCGTTTTTTTCCGTAAGTAGAATAGAGAAGGCGTAGAACATTCAGTGTAAGCGTTATGAAGAATGCGGAAGCGGAAAGTACGTTCAAGGCGATATTTTGTTTATAAAGCATAAACGGTTGTATTTTTTTAGAAAATGACCGATCGTTTCACTAGATAAGACCCTTATTACTCATCTGGTATCGTTTAGAAAGACATGAAGGACGAAAGAAAGACATGAACATCTTGGATGACATGGGGGTGAATAAATTTATCAGGAAAAGTGTATTTAAAAGTGGACTAATCTTTTAACATCTTTTGTTGTTTTATTAACATTAGTGACAAATATGCTACGGTCCCTTTAAAGGGTTAGTTCACCCAAAAATGAAAATTATGTCATTAATGACTCACCCTCATGTCGTTCCAAACCCGTAAGACCTCCGTTCATCTTCAGAACACAGTTTAAGATAGTTTAGATTTAGTCCGAGAGCTTTCTGTCCCTCCATTGAAAGTGTATGTACGGTATACTGTCCATGTCCAGAAAGGTAATAAAAACATCATCAAAGTAGTCCATGTGACATCAGTGGGTTAGTTAGAAGTTTTTGAAGCATCTAAAATACATTTTGGTCCAAAAATAACAAAAACTACGACTTTATTCAGCATTGTCTTCCGGGTCTGTGTATATCCACAGTGATGCTGCTTCTTCTTCTTCTACGGCGGTTGGCATCCAGCTTATTGATGCATTACCGCCCCCTTCTGCTCCGGACAGTGACTTTGATGACGTGTTATGTAGTTCGCCCGAGCTTCGTTTACAGTCTGAGGGAGACGCACGCTGTATTCAAGCTATTCTACATTGTTTGTATTTTGGTATTGCTATATTTTTCAAAATGGTGCGTAGGTGTGCATGTCGCGGATGTCCTAATCGCGTCACTGTCCGGAGCAGAAGGGGGCGGTAATGCACCAATAAGCTGGATGCCAACCGCCGTAGAAGAAGAAGAAGTATCGTCACTGTGGATATACACAGACCCGGAAGAGAAGACAATGCTTAATAAAGTCGTAGTTTTTGTTATTTTTGGACCAAAATGTATTTTAGATGCTTCAAAAACTTCTAACTAACCCACTGATGTCACATGGACTACTTTGATGATGTTTTTATTACCTTTCTGGACATGGACAGTGCACCGTACATACACTTTCAATGGAGGGACAGAAAGCTCTCGGACTAAATCTAAAATATCTTAAACTGTGTTCCGAAGATGAACAGAGGTCTTACGGGTGTGGAACGACATGAGGGTGATTCATTAATGACATAATTTTCTTTTTTGGGTGAACTAACCCTTTAAGACCGAATCCATGGATAGTGACACCCTGTTTTCACCCAAATGTTTACGTCCAATTCAGTTCAATTCACATTTATTTGTATAGCGCTTTTCACGATACATATCGTTTTAAAGCAGCTTTACAGAGAATGCATGTCAACGTTACAATTTAAAAAATGCAGTTAGCAAATAATGTAATAATTAGGCAATTAATTTACAATTACTGTTAGCAGTTTAACTGAAGGTAGAAGCAATGAGCTCCTGGAAAAATGAATTACATATTAACAATAACTAAGATAAATAGAACTGAATGTTATCCAGATGATTGCCTCTTCTGAAGTCCTCGCAGGAGTTGGTGCCATCTCTTCATAGGTGTTGGTCATCTGAGGTCTTCTTAAGAGGCTGGATCCAAACTGAAGCTGATGTCCTCTCAAGTCACCTGTCCCGAGGAAAAACAGAAAAGCAAATGGAGAATAATTAGCGTACCTGCTGTTCATAACATTAAACAAAGATAGTCATGTGCAATTGATCTGATATGAGATGCATTATGTGAATGCTTGGCTAAAGAGATGCGTCTTTAATCTAGATTTAAACTGGCTGAGCGAATCTGAGCCCCGAACATTATCAGGAAGGCTATTCCAGAGTTTCGGAGCCAAATGTGAAAACGCTCTCTCTCCTTTAGTGGACTTAGCTATCCTAGGTACAACCAGAAGTCCAGAGGTTTGTGATCTTAAAGAGCGTGAAGGATTGTAGAGCGATAGAAGATCGGTTAAGTACACAGGAGCTAAACCATTTAGAGCCTTATAGGTCATTAGCAATACTTTATAATCGATACGGAACTTAATGGGTAACCAGTGTAGAGATGATAAAATTGGTGTTATATGATCATATTTTCTTGACCTGGTAAGAACTCTAGCAGCTGCATTTTGTACTAATTGTAGCCTATTTATTTAGGAAGCAGGACAACCAGCTAATAATGCATTACAGTAATCTAGTCGAGACGTCATGAAAGCATGAACTAACTTTTCTGCTTCAGAAATAGATAACATATTCCGTATCTTAGCAATGTTTCTGAGGTGGAAGAAGGCTGTTTTTGTAACATATGAAATATGATTTTCAAAGGACAAGTTGCTGTCTAATCTAACACCCAGTTCTTTAACTGTCAAGGATGGAGTAACAGTACATCCTTCTAAATGCAGATTGTAGTCTGAAAGATTCTGTGTATAGGTTTTTGGCCCAATAAGTAATACTTCAGTCTTATCTGAATTTAATAGAAGAAAATTACTAGTCATCCAATGTTTTACTTCTTTAACACACTCTGTCAGATTGGATAAATTGTATTTATGTGAGATACTCCTCACGATGGACATTTTGACAACTATTGTCATTCAGCGCGATTCCGCCTATCCCACCTTCACTAATCGATAACGAATTGTGATTGAAAGCATGCAGTTCGCAATGTGTGGGTTGTCATCATTAATTTTGAAGTATTTCCACACCCCTGAGGCTGACATTGTGTCTCTGTGCATGGAAAATTCTGTCAGTTATGTCATGCGAGGTATCGGTCTTTGGTATCGGGGGTATTTTTACGAGTACGAGTACAAGTACACGAGCTTGGTATCAGGCCCGATACTGATACTGGTATCTGTATCGGTGCATCCCTAAAAATTACTCATGTCCTGATTTAAAATTTTGGTTATATCGCTCATCCCTATTCAGTCTTGTACTTTAGTTGAAGTCATAGGAACATTGAGCTCAAAAGAGTGGAAAAAAACAAAGTCTTTCTGGTGTTTTGCCCTCTAACCCTTTTCGCTTTACCATCTTTACCCATGTTAAATTAAGGCATCCATCAGGAACATATGGACAGGATGAGCACAGATGGCATTACAATGCCTAACTTCTCTCTGCCCGCAGGCCCAGGTGAGCGTCACACTTCATCTCAGCCCCAGATGCGAGTGGCTCCTTAGGAATTCCTCCTGTTTAAGACACATTGGAGTTTTCTTATCACAGAAAGACTCTTATTCCCATATTCAATATGAAATTTAGTTTCCAAATTTCCCAGTACTGCATTGCATATCGCATAGAATTTCCAGTATTCATTTACCGAACACAGCTCTTATCGTTGTGTGTTTATGCTTGTGAGTCGCTCATGCTTACACAATGTGCACATCATGTTCAGGGTCAGAGAGATAAGGACGAAAACAGACAGGAGACAGCATACTGTGTGGGAACAGAGAATTCTTCCCATGAATGGAGAAGTATGGTGGTTTTAGACCCAGCAGGTGTCTGTGAATGTAACACTCTAATGAGAATCTGTGATAAAAACAGCTTTTCTCACAGAGTACCTCTTAGTATAAAGTATAGGGTCATTTAAAGTACTTTTCTTTGATATTGGAAATTGTATATCATTATGGAGGTAATTAACTCTTGTAAGTGTGATCATTATGCTTTTAAACACAATTGCATATATAAAATGTGACTGTTGGTGATTGAGGATGTAAGTGCAGTGAAAATATCAGAGGGGGATAAGCTTACATGCAGATATCCGATTTTGACCGCAAAAATAGTCTGCTTGATATTTTTAGCCGTTCAAATGGAATTGAAATATAAGCTGGTGGCAGTGTGGTTATTAAAGGGATAGTTTGCCCAAAAAATGAAGAGACTGTCTTCATTTACTCAACCTCATTTTGTTCTAAACCTATATGACTTTCTTTCTCCAATGGGAACACAAAACAGAGGTTACCTGTTACAGATGCATTCAGGAAAGTCAGCTGCTAAACTGACTTGAAATTGTGGCTGGCAAGTCTTTATGAGAACAAATGAATTAAGGCACCATGCAGTGTTTTTGTCTGTAAATACTAGGGTCAGTGGTTCAAAGCTTTTGTAGAGCACCAATTTTGACGATACACTGGGGCTCTAATTAAAACTAAAGGTTTCTCTTTTACACAATGCATAACAATTCTGCCCTTGAGCATCAAACACTCGTGCAAATTGTTCCAGGGTTGCTACAATACAGCGTTTTGTTCTTTCTGTAATGTATAGAGAGAGCTGATGTAAGCTTCACACATTTATTTCAGTATTGACATTTTCTATTCAATAAATCTGACTGAATTCAGACAATTGTTTAGTTTTTTAGCTACAGTCTGGAGGGCCCTGAAACAAAATGGCAAAATGCACATTTAAATACAAGTTTTTAATGTTGAATGTCAAGGTTATGGTTCATCTTGTTGTATTGAGCGAATTATGTCTATTCCTGTTCAGCCAGCATTCTATCCGAAAGGAATGCTGGAGAGTCTGAACTTGTATCTTTGGACACTAGAACTGGCATTCATCAAGCTGCCACTTCAAAACTCTTCAATACCAGTCACCTTCACTCCCAGCACTCCATCCCTCTTTTAGCTATTTTAAATGAAACTGTAATTACTGAAAAATTGTAGGCTTTCGCTATTGCTTTGATGTACGCTTAACACTTTACTGTACAACAGCATTTCTGAAGCCAGGTTTAATGAATTGGCTTAAGGTATAAATATTTATTGATCATCTCAACAACAGCTGCATCCACTTCAGTTTCAGTTTTGAAAAGGAGAAATCTTTTTTCTAAATTTAGAAATGATAATTTTAAAGAACTTTGAACAAGGTTTAATGACATGAAAATGTCAAGAGGTGTAAGCTTCAAGTAAATAGTATTGAAATTTTCTCTTTGCACTTTGAATGCACAGCTGAAATTATCTATCAAGAATATTCTTTTATGCAAAATAATTGGTATATATTTATGGATATATCAAGTTACTCAATCTGACATGAAAAATTTGCTTTTTCATTCAAACTACAAATATTTATTTATTTATTTATATTACTGACATGGAAACAAAATTATAAGGGTCTAAAGGGGTCCTCTGTGTTTTATTTTTTATTTACATTTTTAGTCACATGGCAATAATTTGGCTTACTGTATGTTGGTTATGCCATATTGACTTGTTTTAATAACATTATATTGAATAATATCATAGTTCATCATAGAAGATGTGTATTTAAGATTTTTGTATTAATTGTGTTAATGTATTTTTGAATACATTAAATCTCACATTAGAGAGCAAGAACATCACTGATTTGATTACTTCAAGTTAAAATCACTTGGAAGTGGTGTTGCAAATTGATGATTGATTGGCTTTAATCCTAATTTGCACAATTCGCATGTATATCTGTGTAAAGCATCAACATGCTAATGAAAATCTCAGTAATTAATCAGTGGTATGAATACAGAGCTCACAGTACACAGTAATTTACTATACCAAAAAAGAAACCTAGAAACTTTGTTTGCCTTCTTGCATGTGCTATCTATCTTTCTGTTTGTGATTTTTGAAGCTTCAAATCACTGTAATCAATAAATCAACGGGCTGAAAACCATTACTTAGAATTATAGGCAACCCACCATCTCTGAGAATAAGCTGACACAATCATGAAAGCAGCCTTCATTACAGTCTATTGACTAAACCGCCAAGGAGTTAAGCTGGCGAAAAGCTCACTAGACAAACACGTAGAATAAACACTGCACTGAAAGAGGAAGACAGAGGAAAAGAAAGTTGTGATTTAAAGCGAAATATATCCTCAGCTAATAGGATTAGAGCAACAACAGGATGTTATTAAAAACTGGACACTGGAAGAGACATTGAGAGAAAGGTTGAACTGATGCGATTTCACTGTTCTTTTCAAAAGTATACTGCAAGGTTTTTCTTGAGTAGTTTTTCAAGAGCTGAATTTTTTAACCTCAAGGTTTGCAGGTGTAATGAAATAACTGACACATGCTACACTTCTCAGACTGTCCTCTGGGTGGCAGTGTAGTACAGCACTTCACGCCAGGCTTCGTCCATGTGGCTCTGGCAGCTGTGATCCTGGCATTACTGCCTTCCCTAAATACACATATTTTTCCTGTTTCTCCGCCACATCACAAATGTGAAATAAATTAATCATTGAAATGCATTGTAAAACCTATGATTGGGCAAAATGGCTCATCAACCCAATGTTATTGTGGTCCTCATTTGTTATTTCCTCCAGTACAACACTCTCTGAAGCGACGAGCCAAGAATCCTCTCTTGAGTCCAGAATCTCTCCCACCTTCCTCGGCCATAATACAATGCAGTGTCTGTAGTCCGAATGAGCCTTTTGGACAAAGCAAGGGCCAGGAACTGCCAAAGACACACAATTTCTCTCTCTTTTTCTCTCAGTGTCTTTCTCACTTCCTCTCTCCATCCATTTCTCCCTCTCTCACACACACACACTTATTCACCCACACACATGTAAAGCAGGTCATTAGTATGCTTGTTGGTCACCTCTCTTCATCAGAAGTGTAACCAAGCTTTATTGAAAAACAAGCCAATCAGCAAGGATGTTGTCATTTGGAATTAGGTATTTTTGGACATGACTTTCAGCTCACATTCTCATTTTCCTGCATAATATATCTCATAGACGCATACTTGATCAAGTCCCTATTTATGTGAATGGTAGAAAGAAGAAGCTGAATGTAAGTACAAGGCTTGCGTAACAAAATGTATCATATCTGACAGCGGATCATAAACTTTGCTGTCTGATTAATGGTGCTCGCTAAGGCAGGCATCACTGCTACTGTTGCTCATATTTGTAATTAATACTTGTAACTAATCTGAAACCTCAAGTATTACAGGGTTAGTTCACCCCAAAATGAAATTTGTGTCAATAATTACTCACCCTTCGTTCCAAACCCGTAAGACTTTCGTTCATCTTCGGAAAATTTGGATTAAACCGCCCGATTCATATGGATTAGTTTTCCGATCTCTTTATGAACTTTTTGAAGCGTCAAAGTTTCAGTTGCGAAGGCATTCAGTGGAAGGAAATCTGACAGCATTCTGTCATCAAAAAGATCTTTATTTGTGTTCTGAAGATGAACAAAAATCTTTTGGGTTTGGAACGACACGAGGGTGAGTAATTAATGACAATTTTCATTTTGGGGTGAACTAACCCTTTAAGCTTAAGTCCTTAATGCTTCTTGCACCATTTGCATTACAGTCACAATGCTGTCTTAAATGTTTTGACATGAGCCAGTAAGCAACAACCAGAGCACCTTAGAAATAACACACTAAAAGTACTGTCACATTTGACGTTCGAAATAGTTTTCAATAGGTATCCACGCGATCTGGAATTTTGCTTGAGGGGGAAATACTTCCCTACGCAGATTTTGCATTGAGTTCATGTTAGTCATGCAAATTTGCAGTGTTAACCAAACGAAAGCTGCTTGGTTTGAAAGTGACTTCTGTGTGAGCTGTGCTTTACACTTCGCTACACTATTAACAATGGAACTTCTCTGTCTATAAAAGACAGTCTGTTTGTCTATTCGCAGACATTTCGCTAATGTGACCACACCTTAAAGGGTTAGTTCACCCAAAAATGAAAATTCTGTCATTTATTACTCACCCTCATGCCGTTCCACACCCGTAAGACCTTCGTTAATCTTCAGAATGCAAATTAAGAAATTTTTGTTGAAATCCGATGGCTCCGTGAGGCCTGCATAGGGAGCAATGACATTTCCTCTCTCAAGATCCATAAAGGTACTAAAAACATATTTAAATCAGTTCATGTGAGTACAGTGGTTCAATATTAATATTATAAAGCGCCGAGAATATTTTTGGTGTGCCAAAAAAAACTAAATAACGACTTATTTAGTGATGGCCGATTTCAAAACAATGCTTCAGGAAGCTTCGGAGCATTATGAATCAGCGTGTCGAATCAGCGGTTTGGAGCACCAAAGTCACGTGATTTCAGCAGTTTGGTGGTTTGACACACGATCTGAATCATGATTCGACACAGAAGAATCATAACACTCCGAAGCTTCCTGAAGCAGTGTTTTGAAATCGCCCATCACTAAATAAGTTGTTATTTTGTGTTTTCGGCGCACCAAAAATATTCTTGTCGCTTTATAATATTAATATTGAACCACTGTACTCGCATGAACTGATTTAAATATGTTTTTAGTACATTAATGGATCTTGAGAGAGGAAATGTCATTGCTGGCTATGGAGGCCTCACTGAGCCATCGGATTTCAACAAAAATATCTTAATTTGTGTTCCGAAGATTAACGAAGGTCTTACGGGTGTGGAACGGCATGAGGTGAGTAATAAATGACATCATTTTCATTTTTGGGTGAACTAACCCTTTAAGAACTACTCAGGGTTGCGTTTCCAATACAACAACGTTACTCGCTGCTTACCAACCATCGTTGAAGAAATCAACTAACTAGTCACGGCTGTTTCACACAAATTTGCCGATGGTGTTGGCGGAGTAAAAATCCGTTTGAGATCAAATTAATGGCAGATTTTTTGCTATAAATTAAGGACATTGCATCTGAAGACTAAACTATTTCAGCATCCACACCAGCGGACGATATAGTTGTTTATTCTAAGTGCATGATTGTCTGCCACTTTAAGTGCTTGAGCTTGTTATAGCAGGATTGATTTTGATTGGCTGTCAGTGTTTTTATCATTCATCAGCTGGATAATATCATTCTGAACTATATAATTTCTCTGTGCTGTTATAGTTGTGGTTTGGACTCTGCTATCTTTAATATCGAGAATGATTTTTATAACTATATCTTTATTGTTATCTTTATAGTTATCGTCCTTGGTGTGATCGGGTCTTAATTCTCTTTATTCTCAGTTATTTTGCTTTATTTTCAGATTCAGTCATAGGTTCCTTACATACTAGAGCACACACGCACATGCGCACTTTTCAAAAATGGGGCTTTAAATCTCTTGACAAACTAAAAGACATAAAGGAAAGTTGTACATATTTAAAATGAAAGATGTAGATTGTACTGAATGTCAGCTTGCTTATTTTGCTCAAGATAATGATTTATTGAGTCCACATGTCATGTTTCTAACCACAAGTTGAGAGCTGTTGTTCAAACCACACAACTTTGCAATGTTGTTTGCGAATGTTCGTTGGAACTATGGTTTCAAGAAACACAGACTCATCGAACTACTGTATGCTGATAACGACAGAACTTGCGACCATAGTTGGCTAACAATGCTTTTGGAAAATGCACCCCAGAACATCTTAGCAACTACATATTTTATAAATGACAACAACAAAAATATATTATAAATAAACAACAACTATATAATTCACCTGTGTGCTGGTCACAAGTAGTGAATGGTTAGGAATGTAGTCAAATGCCAATCATATAATTAATTTAAATGGGATGAATTTAGTGATGCAGCTTCTTCAGCAGGGTTTTAGCATGCTTTAGTGTGTTTTGCTTTAACATGCTGTTACACTGTCAGATAAGTTTTATCTCTAAATTCATCCCCTTTAAAGTGCCGCCACTACAGCCATCAAAACACCGCTTGTGTAACAAATTCGCTGCACTCAGTAATAAATTTCAAGACAGTTACTGTCAGTCTTCAGATCGCCCACTGTGAGCAATGTTCCCGTTTTCATGCATAATACATTGGTCTCTATTTTTTTGTGAGATCTGTGATAGTTTTATGCAATGAAAGGTTATAGGCATTTATCCAGTTTATTTGTTGAATACCTGCCAGGGCCATGCAGTCTGACTATATCTTTAAATGTTACTTGATTTACACATTCAGACAAATATTGTGGTCTTGCATTACAGTATGTTTCATTGTGTATTGCATAAAATATTAAACATAGTTTAACTTAAAGGTCCCATGACATGCTACTTTTTGGATGCTTTTATATAGACCTAAGTGGTCCCTAGTACTGTATCTGAAGTCTCTTTCCCGAAATTCAGCCTTGGTGCAGAATTTCAGCCACTACAAACCAGTCCCACAATGAGCTTTCCTCAGGACGTGCCATTTCTGTGTCTGTAGCTTTAAATGCTAATGAGGAGGAGAGGGGCGGGGCAAGGTGGAGGGTGGGTGTGGCCTTAACCAGCTTGTGGCCATGGGACCATGCGCTAATGTTGACAGTGGATGTATCGCTATGGCTCGTAGACACGCAGTCGTTCAAGCGTTTCAGTTTGACCCAGAATCTGATCCGGATGAAGAAGTTGCATCTCAGCGGCTACAGCAGGACTTCTCCGAATGGTTAGTTTAAAACATTGTGTCTGGATACGGTACTTTAGTTGGTTTATGTATGCTGTTACAGTTATTATCATGTAGCTAATGCTAACCTACATTGTTGGCTTTTCATGTTGCTCTGATTTGCTATTGTATATATATTATATATATAATTATCAGCTATAAACACTAACCAGCACCACTATATTAGCCAGACCTCTGCCATTATTACAAATACCTTTTCGGATAGGTGCCCTTGTGTAAAATGTGCTACCATGCCAACATAATTTATTTGTTTACATATTTTATATTTCATAAATCTTAAAAGTTTTTACAATCTTATTACAATTACATCAAGCATCAAATGTGGATATCGCGTGCGCCATAACACCAACAGCAGAACGGTTATCCAAACAACAAAGAAATGTACAACACTCGTGTTACAGTCGTCAGTGAAATGTGTGGCGCAGACATACAAAACTTTGGGAAGTTGTATCGGTGCATTACCAGAGAAAATAAAATTAACCTACTGTTTCTTCATAGGCTCGGATGAAGGAACAAAAAAAATTTGAAGGTGTTCATTTGTACATCCAAACACTGAGCAACTGCCATGCTTCGCTCGTTTACAAGCCATGATGTCTCTCAAGGAAAAAAAAAAAATATTGTGCTTGCATCTCACGGTAGTAGCTCATTTTCTCATGGGCGGGCAAAGCAGAGAAAGGGGAGGTAACCTTTCCCCGTGTGACGACATATAGGGAACATTCCAGATTGGGCCGTCTGAGCTTTCATTTTCTCAAATTACCCAGGGCTCGGTTTACACCCATCGCCTTTTCTAGCCACTGGGGGACCATATGCAGGCTAGGGGAACTCACATTAATGTTAAAAAACCTCATAAAGTGAAATTTTCATGCCATGGGACCTTTAAAAAAAAAAAATCTTTAGACCTCTGTGTTCTGTTTTATTTGGTCATGCAAGGATGCTTTTTATGTGAACTAAAATCAGATTATACAGGGCTTCCTTAGGTAGTTTTTTTATTATTATTATTGAAAGTATGTATTTATTTATGTGGCATGTATGAGTGTAGAGTGTAGTAATGTCAGTTATTTCAATATCTAAGAAATATCTAGTCTGTTTAGTCTGTTCCTTGTATTTGTTGCTGATCTTCAATTTTTTTAAATTTTATATAATGTTTATGTATAACATACTATTTTTGTTGTTTAATGCATGTTATACATAAACATTTAAAATGTGTTGTATATCATGTTTTTGTTTGTAATTCATTTTTTACTATTCCATTTTATAGTTGTTGTTAATATTGTCCTGGGCCCTACAGCGATGGGACCCCTGCTAAGGTCCTCATTATTATAGTCTATTTATTAGGCCTGGATTTTGATCCCAAGCCCCATTTCAAATATGGTTCATCCAGACAAAACTCAAAAGGCAAAACTATGTTTCATAATTCATTTTTAAATGAATGTTCACCTGCTGTAGTATTTCTCAACATTTGTATAATTATTCTTTTCCACAAGACTCTGTAGAAGGTGAGAGACGCCCCCACACTCATCATCAATAGAACTAATGATGATAGATCCGTAGCAGTCCACACCAGGGAAGAACATCATCCTGTGTGTCTGTGGCTCCTCATTGTCACGTTAGCTTCAAATGGAAGCCATGCTTTATGTGATGGTGGGCAGTATTGTGTGTGTTTTCATCTCACACACACACACATAGAATTGACTTCATATGGTTACACACGATGGCTTCCCAGAATGACAGAACCCATTCTACCATCTATTCCCTTTCATTAGGTACCATAACGAGATACACCCTTTGAGATGCGTTACAAGACTCCTCTACCTCACACCTTCTCTTCTGTTTTCCTCTCCTCTTTCCTCTCTCTTCTCATTCACGTCACGTATTCAATTACATCGGACTTTATTACATACTTATATGTGGTTTTAAAGGGCAAACAGATACTTATTACAAAAAGGAAATCTATTTTTTAACTCATCTTGCAAGGGGCATCCTGGGGTTTGCTTTGTTTATTCATTTGAGTGACTCTGTCTCTGCTCTGGCTGTCAGTGCTTTGCAATGACCCAACAGGACCAGTCTCAGGACACTCAATAGGGGCTTGACTTCATCACGCCTGATCCTCAATGATTCACTCGGGAAAATACTCATTATGAGGATGTATTCAAAGAGACAGTGGCAGAGACTCATTAAAAGACCTTAAAAGTGACCTGCCAGATTACATAACAACATACTGGATGTCAACCTTGTAAACACAGTAAAAAGAAAGGCTGTATAGGAACACATTAACAGTATGTGAGATTTAATTATTAATGCGATTTATTTATTTATTTTGGTCATTTTGCTGTATTTCTGTACTTTTAATTATTTTCTTGTCTTATTTATTTATTTATTACTTATTCATTTATTTTATGTTTTATTTATTTATTATTTAATGATTATTTTAAATGTATTTATTTATTTATTTTTGAGAAAACCCTCCTTAAAATAATAATTTACGCGAAAATTCTGTCATGTCATTCCAAACCCATAAGACTTTGGTTAATCCTCGAAACACAAGTTAAAGGGATAGTTCACTGTAATGTATTATTTGTATTATGTATTATTATTCAATGTAATGTATTATTTAACAAAATTCTTAACCTTGTCCGTTGGTCTTCTTGGCACGATGTGCATGTTCGTAAGACTATTAGAATTGCGCAGTTCACTCCGTCTTGCCTAGAAAAAGAACAGTTGTGAGATATCAAGATTAACAAAAACATACAACCAAAAGTTGATACAGTTTTAACATTGTCAATGAGAATTTCAGACAGTCCATTTGTGCTTTTCTGAATTCTAGTTTGCTGTATGAAAAACTAAAAATCTAGTTTTCTGTATCTAGCCTGCTTGATTTCACACTATCCCAGCACTTTCCACAGCCTCAAAACACATCACACACTTTTACATCCGTCAAACGCTCCGTCAGAACTTCCTATATAGTGTGCAAGCACCCATAATGTTGTCATTTTAGCATGATCACATCCAGCTGGTGTCTATTATGGTGCCATAGTCTCCATCATTAAATGTATTGCATTTCTGGCAAATTCATCAGAACGGGATAGAACAGTAATTGTGACTAAGTGCAGCATGACTCTCCTCCTCTTCATTAATTGAAGAGGCAGAGCTGTTGTGCGTTGGTGGTACGGTACGAGAGAGAGTTGGCCACAGAGGGCTCGCTGTCATGCACTCTAACGTGTGCTCATAGTGCAAAAGTCTGGCTGAGTCACACGTCTCTGAAATGCACTTCATCTGCCTCATTATAGATTATCTTTATGCTCATGATTGCTTTCTCACATTATAACTCTTTTATATGTGACTTCCTGAGGCTCTGCAGCTGTAATAATACCTGCCATTTGTATAGGTGTCTCAAATAATTTAGTTCATTCCTACACTGTATTTGCAGTTTATTTAAAAAAATAAATAAAATAAAAAGTTGGTGCTGTACTGCTCTTCCTTTTTGAATAATAACCCCCTTTGTTCCATAGAAAGGGATTTTTACACTGATGGCTTTAGTGGAGTATATCAACATTTATCTTTTTGTTTTGGAAAGACGGTCAGCCTGTTTTCATCTCCAAGCATCCACTACTATAGCTAATACGTATAAGCTGAAAAACATCAGAATATATCTGCACAGTAATAATGTCAAAAGCACTAATGCATAGGAAACTGGGTTGTTGCATGATTGCACTGTTTTTGCGCACGAAGATTGCATCTGCATCTTAATTAGGACTGTTATAGATGTGTTCCTCAGTTATTGGCTTTACTGTGGCAAAATCTCCAGTGTAACATGAAGGCCATTGGTGAATTGCAGATTTTAAATCATCATCTAGACAAGAATTATAGCATCCTGCAGCTTTTCTGAAGCTCAGTCCCAGAGAGGGACGTCATTACTGCACGCTCTCCCTTTTCTCTTCTTTCTTTCTTCTCCTTCTCTCCTCTGCTCCTCTTTTGTTTTCTTCACTTTGTTCATTCTATATCACAATGCCCACACATCTGTTCTTCACAAGCACAGTGCTCTGCTTATTAGGCTGTTGCACTTTCAGTTGAGAATTTAGTTCAACTGTTTTGTTTTTTCACCCTCTGTTTCAAATTTTCTCAGACTTTATTTATTTATTTAGTGCATTTTTCTCCTTATTCTGCATTACATCTGCAAACCCTGGTTCTAAATGATTTTATTCCTTCATATTTTGAGTCCAATATTACTTAATACTGGTCCAGCATTCAAGTTTTTCGTCCTTCGTTTAAAAAACAAAAAATCATGTCCAAATGAAAACGTAAAAACATGAAGCGCTGTCAAGAGCATGCCAAACCAACAGGTGGCGATAAACCGTAAAACCATGCTGGCCAATCAGAAGCCTGGAAAAAAGGTTATTACTGGTTCCGGTTCTGACATCACAAACCAAAATGTCCGGTTTCACTGTCTACATGACAACAATGCAACCGGAGTTTCTAAAAAAAGTTCAGTTTCGGTGACCGGATACTGCGTTTGTTTTTTTTAATCTAATTTTTCCTTAAAAAAAATTATATTTTCACTTTTCTACAGTTCAGTGACAATTTGGAAAGAAGACGCGTCAGAAACCTACTGTTGCTATAGTAACAAACACAACTTTAACACGGGTCCATACTTTTGCAGTAGTGTAATATTTCACAATATTAATGTTTTTTATTACATATATATCAATATTTAACCACTTAAGCTGATGTTAACCAATCAGAATCAAATATTCCAGACTGTATGTATATTGTGTATATGTAAACAACTAAAAAAATCCATAAGTGTAGGGACATTTTTAATAAAAGTAATGTATGAAATACTTGACTGGTATTTTAATTCACTTGCTATTGGTCAGTGCAAGGGGGGGGGGGAAAGCTCTTCCTGAACTCTGACTGTACATCTCACACCAACCATGATTGGCATCTTGAGAAATTGCATCCACATGTCCTGTCTCCATCAACATGCCAGTCTGCCGTTTTAATGACAGCTGGCTGGAAGAGGTGAAATATAAAATATGGCTACTCCAAGGCACAACCGCAAGAACTGCCTAATGCTATTTTTTTGTGTTAAAACTTAGTATACAAGGTTTTTTATATATACAGTCATGCAAATATTTATAAATGATAGTTTCTTCACTGAACAACTAATGTGTTCATAAGAAAAAGGACCTCTGAGCTCAGTGGCAGTGCGTAGTGGATCTAGTGCTATAATGTATGCTGGAGTTAACGTGTCAGAGGCAAAGAATATGTGGAAGATGTGTGTTTGTGTAAAACAAACATTTTACATTGTTCTTATCAAAAGATACAATGCAGATGCACAATGGCATTATTTGTGATTTGTTGATGAATACCAGCCATGTTTTAATGTATGTCTTGTCATCATGTTGCATGTTATTGTGTCATCAGTGTTGTGAACTACGGAGTGGAATGAGACATGACCCTAGATAGATAATAGCTGCCCCGAATTTGCTAAAATGGCCAACGAGGGGACTGACAGGCTTTAAAGGGTCTTTGGCATTAGATGAGTTTTGAGCAGTTTGCTACTATATATTGCATGGTGTGCTTGCGAAGTTCTGCTAATGAAGCTGATATCTATGAAGAACATCTTAAACGAGTCACTTATGACATTCTGTTTTAATTAAAATGCTGTTTATGTAGACAACAGGCCATTTAATGTAGAAACTATAGTGAGTCAGCTCATTAGGTTTTGATACACAGCCAATGTGACTATTCTTTTATTGGGATTTGGCAATGGAATTTCCTTTTATACCATCAATTATTTATTTCACTTCACAATGGAAAGATTCATTAGGTTCATGTAAGCCTGTATATGTTTGCGTTTGTCTTAATGTGTGCATCTTCACTACCGTTTAAAAAGAAATTAATGGTTTTTTTTTTCAACAATGATGCATTAAATCAATAAAATTATTTAAAAATTCTTTTGAACTTTTAATTCATCAGAGAATCTTAACTTTTTTTATTACAGTATCACACTTTGCACAAGAATATTAAGCAGCACAACTGTTTTCAACATTGATAATAATAATAAATGTTTCCTGAGCGCCAAATCAACATATTAGTTCGATTTCTGAAGGATCATGTGACACTGAAGACTGGAATAATGGCTGTTGAAAATTCAGCATTGCCATCACAATAATTAATATAAAATATAAATTTTTAAAATATCAAAATAGAAAACTTTCCTGTAGCTCAGTGGTTAGAGCATGGCACTAGCAATGCCAAGGTCATGGGTTCGATCCCAGGGATTGCACATACTCAGATACAAATGTATAGTATAATGCAATGTAAGTCGCTTTGGATAAAAGCGTCTGCCAAATGCATAAATGTAAATGTAAATGTAAAACTGTTATTTTAAATCAAATTCCAAAATTACTGTTTAACTGTATTTTAATTAAAATAATGCAGCCATGGTGAGCTTCCAAGTGACTCCAAACTTTTGATAGGTAGTGTATTTGTGAGAGAGAGAGAGAGAGAGAGAGAGACTTTTAAAATCCCTTTATTAATTCAATAACTTTTGGGATTTGTCAGAATAAATATATGTAAAAAAAATAAACAAATATCACATATACCTTTAAACAATACCATATATTTTCATCTCATCTATACATTACAAAATGTTTAAATTAAAACCTCCATTCCCATCAGGTTCACAAAGAAAATTATTAAAACCCCAAAGATAAAAAAAAGACTGAACATTATGTGTAAGGCTATAAAAAGCATACTCTATCGTTAGCCTTTTTTTTACAAAACATTTAGTCAATAAAACTGGATCAATACACCCTCTTTCTTCAACCTTATTTTTTCTAGTACACCAAATTGCCAACTTCACCATTCCATAAAGAAAATTAAGAATAATTGTTTTTTCCTTATTTTTTACTGAATATTTTGGACCATAAATAAACAAAGAAATATTAAACAAACCCATTAACTTCATACTCCAAACCTTCACTAACTGCATCAAATTTTTTAGACGATAACATTCCATAAATGTATGAATCACAGTTTCTGATATATTACAAAAAGGACAACCCTCCCCAACTAAAGGATTCAGTCGTGCTATATGTCTGTTTGTGGCTAAAACTCCATGTACAATTCTCCACTGCAGATCACCTACTCTCTTCTCAGTAGGATTCTTGTACAGGGACCGCCAACTACCTTTCGGGGAAGAGCCTGACAACACTAAAGTCCATTTGCTTTCTTTTAGATCTTTAAGAGCTTGGTAGTTCATAGTTTTGACACATGCTATGTATAATGTTCTTTTCGATAAAACATTGAACAACCCCATTTCTGGAGTATTCAAAGAAAGCAATTTTGTAGAAACTTCTTCATGATAATCCTTATTCATCAAAAAAGAAAATTCTGGAAAAAACAATTGCTTCGTTTCATCTCCTAAACCAGTCTCTTTAAGAAAATCTTTGGCTGAAATAGGTATTACAGCTTCTAGGTCCTCTAGCACCCGTTTAACGAGACGCACAGACCTGAAACCTACTTTTTGAGCAAGTTCATCAGCTTCAATCCACCCATCTCCTGTCCTTAGATCCCGAAACATAGAAATTCCAGCAGCAAACAGACTTGATCTTATGGTCTCAGAGTTCAGAATCTCAACAGGAAAAAGAGGATTGGAAAAAAGAGATTCGTTAAACATCCATGGACCTGGTTTTGACCATTCTCTTGAAACAGAAAACAACTGCCATAAATCCAATATGTTAAGATAAAAAGGATTAAGTCCACCTAAAGGCGTTTTCTTTAGGGTCATGGTAAATAGTTGTTTGTCTAATCCCATTCGTCCAGCTTTACGTAAAAGAGCACACGTTAATTCCATCCATCCATGATTTTGGTGATATAGCAGACGCTGAACAGCCTGCAATCGGAAAGCTGCCACTCTAGCTCGAATGTCCATCAGTCCTTGTCCTCCTTCTTGTACAGGAAGATAGAGGACAGCAGCTTTTAACCAATGTTGACCAGACCAAAAAAAATTGACAAGTCGTCTTTGGATTTCGTCGATTATCATTCCTGGTGGATCCACAACCATCAATTTATGCCAAAACATTGAGGCGATGAGGTTGTTGGCAATCAGTACTCTCCCCCTATACGATAGCTGGGGTAGCAACCAATTCCACCTAGACAACTTCGCACAGACCTTCTCCACTAAACCCTCCCAATTTTTCTTTTTGTATTCTTCTTGACCTAGATATACTCCTAGATGTTTTAAACCAAGTGTGCCCCATTGAATATTATTAGGGAGTTTTGGCAAAGACAGATTCATGTTTTCATTAGAGCCATACCATACAGCTTCTGTTTTATCCCAGTTAAGCCTCGCTGACGAAGCTCTTTCATATACTTTTAAAGACTCCGTTAAATTTAGTATATCTTCCTGCTGTTGAACTATTACAGTTATGTCATCAGCGTATGCAGACAATATTATAGACTCTTTTCTTAAACTGCCATTTATAGTTAAACCATTTAGTTTACGTCTAAGCAAACACAATAAGGGTTCAATCGCCAAACTATACAGTTGGCCAGACATTGGGCAACCTTGTCTAATTCCTTTTTGTATTTTAACAGGTACACTTAACCCACCTCCTATTTTTATCATACTCACAGATCCTTTATACAACACTTTTATCCATGATATTAAATTATTACCAAAACCAAAACACTTTAAAATATGAAACAAATACTGATGATCTACACGATCAAACGCTTTTTCTTGGTCTAAAGATATTAGACCAACACCAACATTATACATTCTTAAATATTCTAACAGATCTCTCATTAAAAACAAATTATCATAAATACTTCTTTTGGGAACACAATAAGACTGATCTTCATGAACCAAAGAACCTAAAACAGTCTTAAGACAATTTGCAATACATTTAGACAATATCTTATAATCTGAATTAAGAACAGCAACCGGTCTCCAATTTTTTAGTAAACACAAATCTCCTTTCTTTGGAAGAAGAGAAAGGACAGCCCTTTGACAACTTTTGGGCAGTTCCTTCAATTTATAACTTTCTTCAAAGACTTTAAATAAGTCCTGTCCAATAATTCCCCAAAAAGATTTAAAAAACTCCGCTGTAAGTCCATCAAGACCTGGTGCTCGACTAGTTGAGAGTTGTTTAACTGCATCAGTTACTTCTTCGTAGGTGATGTTGGTGTCTAGAAAAAATCTTTCTTCATCCTTCAGATTTGGTAGGTCTTTAAAAAGTTCACATGTTGTGTTGAGATCAATGTCTTCTTTCATAAATAAATTAGAATAAAAATCAACAGCAGTTCTTCTCATCATTAAAGGATCTGAAGTAATACTTCCATCAGGTATTCGTAAACAATGCATAAAGTTATTATGAACGACCTTCTTTTCCAAATTAAAAAAATATTTTGTAGGTGCATCCATATCATTAATAGAAGTAAACCATGCTTTAACAAGTGCAGACTTCACTTTTTCATGTAAAATAACCCTTAATTCATGTTTTTTAAATAACAATTTTTCTTGAATTCCCATGTCATTATTATTAATCAACAAACCATACAATGCAGTAATGTCATCTTCTACTTTAGACATTTTCCTTTTTATGCTACTCCAAGCTTGTGATGAATATTGTTGGCAAAAAAGCTTAATTTGAACTTTTCCCACCTCCCACCATTGAAGAAGATTTTCATAATTCATTTTTTGTTCAGTCCAAAAATTCCAAAAAGTATTAAATTTATCATGGAAGTCAAGATTTTCTAATAACTTATTACTGAATCTCCAATATGAGCAATAAGGGGTTATCTGAGTTACAATAAGATTTAAAGAAATTAAATGATGATCTGAAAAAGAAATTGGACTTATATTTGTCTCATCAATTCTACTACACATTGTATTCTTGACATAAAACCTATCTAGGCGTGCTGCACTAACCCTATTATCTGTCACTTTAATCCATGTATATTGTTTAACTGCTTTGTTTTTTTCTCTCCAAATATCAATAAGCCCACATTGTGTGGTAATCTCTCTTAAAGATACAGCTGATAAAAAATTAGGTTCTTCACTATTCCTATCACAAGTAAAATCCAATGTACAGTTCCAATCACCTCCAATTACTAAAAGATCCTCATTAATATAAGAAGAAACCACATCTTTAAGTTTAAGAAAAAAAGCAATCCTCTCTCTACCTGTTGTAGGAGCATAAACATTTATTAAAACAACAACTCTATTTTTTATTTCTACTCTGAGAGCCAATAGGCGCCCCTTCACAATCTCACTTTTAGACAAAATTTTAACTTTACAATTTGGTGAAAATAATATTGCTACCCCTGCACAAAGGTTGGTACCATGACTCAAAACATGGTCTCCCTCCCACCACATTTCCAAATCAGTTTCATTATCTTCATTGCTGTGTGTTTCTTGTAGAAACACGACTTGTATTTCTTTCAACTTTAAGCATTCTTTTAATAATGGCCATTTACTTCTGTCCCTTGCTCCATTTATATTTAAGGATCCTACTCTAATAACATCCATAGTAAACAGGGAAAGAGAAAAAGAAAGATAGAAACACAGAGAAGGCCAGATCCCCATGTGCATTTATTTAGAGTTTGTTCTGGTAGACCTACGTTTACCCTTATTCTTTTTCATTTTTTGCCTGACTATTGTCAAATATTTCTTTAATCTGAACCTTTTTTGCTGAGACAAACCTTCAACGCTACATTCTTTGCGAGCTTTGATTACAGATGCGATAAATTTCTCTAGGTCAGGAAAAACTTCTTCAATATCTACACTCTTCCCCTTAGTTTCATCTAGGAAACGATTTATCTGCTCCACAGAATAAAAATCTCCAAATCTACTAACATCAACATCAACGCATGAATCATCATCTTGAATACTATCATCTTCTGACTCTTTTTCAGCTTCATCGTTTGAACATATAATGCTTTCCTGCATCCTATCCTCCTTGTAACCCAAAGCACCAGAAACAATACAACTGTTAGACGAAACTTCTTCGTTTCTACCCGCAGTTCTTTCAGACTCATTTACACTCACCTTTACTCCATTACCAGCTTCATCTTCTCCTTTTGTTTCTTTATCCTCATTTTGAGCACCTGCATCACTCAACAGCCTTTCCACCGCAATCGTTCCACTACTCTCACCCAACAATCCTGACGTTCCCGCTTCTTTCTCGGCCCGTTTATGAGGGCAAGAAAATCTCTTATGGCCGATATCGCCACACTCAAAGCAACGCAAATTATCTGTACTCGCGTAAACCATGTAGGAACTATCTCCATATGTCACACGAAACGAAACATCCAGTATTTTGGTAGGGGACGTCAAAAACATGAAAACTTGTCGTCTAAAAGACAATACATGCTTAAGGGTAGCAGATTTGCAACCCAAAGGAATCGTTTTTACAGCACTAGCCATCTTTCCAAACCGAGTTAATTCTCGCACAATCGCATCATCTTTAACAAAAGGGGGTATGTTGGAAATTGTAACTTTTGTAGCTGGAGCATAAAGAGGTGTAACGGGTACAAAAGTTTCATTTACCCAAATACCACTTTCAATTATTCTGATTACCAGTTGTTCATTTTTTAAAAAGACAACAACCGCTTTGTTCATACGAGAAGCAGAAATAATACTTTCATGGCCTACCTGTTCCCCTGTTGCTAACAGCACGTCCTCAATCGCTGTACCTGCCTCGGGAACGCACCTGAAACCATTCCGAAGCGACAGAGATTGCTCATCCCCCACGGGGGTAGACGCCATCCCACACCCACGCCGCGCAAACTAAGCACAAAACCTCTATATCAGTGATTCGAAAAAAAAGAAGAAAGAGAAAAAAACAAATAATAATAAAACAAAAAAAAAATCAATCCTGTGGGGAAAAAAAATATAAATAAATACTATAAAGAAAATTTGGAAACTTCACGCTCTCACACGTGCCTCTCACACGCCACACTCACTCCCAGCATGCAACAGAGAGAGAGAGAGAGAGAGAGAGAGAGAGAGAACACAAGTGTGTACTATGTGTCAGTGTTCCTGCAGCTTGGCAGTAAGACAGTCAAACCATTGAACATCAAGTTCTGTGCCTGTGAGCACATGGCCAGGCCTCGCTTACGCTGATCAGACTCGATATTATTATATTATGAAATGGTGTGAAATGTGGAGGGAGATCACAGGGGAGAAGGAATTGAATGGAAATTAAATATCCATTGATTTGCCTCCCTCAAACTTCTGTTTTGATCTGCAGTATTCTCTATATCTGATCTCCAAGTGTGCACATGAAAGTGTGTCTCTGGTATTGATGGGACTTCTCAAGCAAAACGCATGCATATTGCAGGATACACGTATCCTGTTTCGCTATATAAGTATACTGACGATACGCACTGAAAGATGTTTGTCCATGTGAGTTAGAAAGGATAAAACACTAACCCTTTTGACATCTTTGATATTGGCATCATGGTAGAGTAGAAAGAGTTTCAAAGACAGTGGGGGGAAAAGAAGAAGAAGGAAAAAAAACTTAGCCTCTTCATTATAGTTCTTTTGGCACTCAACAGCTTTCTCTTCATTCCTTGCTCTTTCTTTTGCCTCTTTAGTTCAATCAGACTGCTGTTTCTCTGACTGACCCCAGCTGCCTCGCTCACTGTGGGATGTCATTTGCTGGGCACGAGGGGTTCTGTATAAAAGAAGCTGATGTCATTTCTCCCTTGACCTCTAATTTAGAGGATGTTTGGGGTCTCGTCTCAGAGGAGAGGCTTGGTCGACCTCAAAGCTTTGGCACTCTGTGAAACGTACGTGCACAGATTTAAAACAGTTGGCCCCGCCAGGAAGGTTTGCTCTAACTTTTAGAAGCGCCAATCCCACTCTTCCCAAACCCACTGGAAAGGAAGACGGACTTTCACGATTTGTCCCTTAATAATCCCCTCTGCTTTCTGTAATTGCAACCTCTTATCTTCAAAGCAGACCTTTGAATACCCTTCAGTTTGGGTGGATTCCAATAGTCCACTTATAGCAAACCTGAGTCCTTTCTTTTGCCACAGAAGGTTTTGGCTTTGAACCTGGAGAGTCACGACTCGGCGTTTAGAAAGCATTTAGACCCACTTCTAGGTGACTGATATCAATGTGTCAAGAAATCTAAAATGAATCTAAATTTCTGCTCTTAATTTACTTGAACAAGGAGCAGTTAAGCTGAGAGAGAGAAATTGGCCCAGCGGTCATCGTGGAGCTCATTTAGCATCCTTTCTGTGATCATTTTACGCAAAAATATTTTTTTTTTAAAGTTTTTTTAAAGTCTGTTCCATGTATCAATGCAGCTGATACCAATGGAAAAGCAGACAGGTAGTCAGTTTACATGCACTATAAATGTTTTGTCTTTAGCATAATCTTTCAAGAGTGTACATGATACATATAGTTCTGTCTAGATGGGCTGTTCAATAGGGTTTGGAAGTGTTGATTCTTATAGAATTCCCTGGAAGTGTGTTGAAACATGAATGAGTTGTATGTGGTGTCATTACTAGATATTTTAGTTTTCATTATTTCAGAGTTTCAGTACTGCTCCAGCTTTAAAGGGGCTCTATGTAGGAATGACACCCAGTGTTCAAAATAGGTACTGCAGTCCAAATTCAAAATATTGTTTGGCCCGCCCCCTCGTTCAAAGACGCGGTTGCAAGCAACAATAGGGAGCACAATTCACAATGAAAGCTGAGGAGACTTAAAGGTGCCCTAGATTCAAAAATTTAATTTACCTCGGCATAGTTGAATAACAAGAGTTCAGTACATGGAAATTACATACAGTGAGTCTCAAACTCCATTGTTTCCTCCTTCTTATATAAATCTAATTTCTTTAAAAGACCTCCGAAGAACAGGTGAATCTCAACATAACACCGACTGTTACGTAACAGTCGGGGTGTACGCCCCCAATATTTGCATATGCCAGCTCATGTTCCCAACATTATGAAAGGCATTACACAAGGGCAGCCAGTATTAACGTCTGGATCTGCACAGCCGAATCATCAGACTAGGTAAGCAAGCAAGGACAACAGCGAAAAATGGCAGATGGAGCAATAATAACTGACATGATCCATGATATCATGATATTTTTAGTGATATTTGTAAACTGTCTTTCTAAATGTTTCGTTAGCATGTTGCTAATGTACTGTTAAATGTGGTTAAAGTTACCATCGTTTCTTACTGTATTCACTGAGACAAGACTGTCGTTATTTTCATTTTTTAAACACTTGCAGTCTGTTTAATACATAAACACAACTTCATTCTTTATAAATCTCTCCAACAGTGTGTAATGTTAGCTTTAGCCACGGAGCATACTATCAAACTCATTCAGAATCAAATGTAAACATCCAAATAAATACTATACTTACGCGATTAGACATGTTGCATGACGAACACTTTGTAAAGATCCATTTTGAGGGTTATTTTAGCTGTGTGAACTTTTTTATGCTGTTTAAGGCAAGCGTGAGCTCCGTGGGCGTGGAGCACGAGATTTAAAGGGGCCGCACACCCTGAATCGGCGCATTTATAATGATGCCCCAAAATAGGCAGTTAAAAAAAATTATTAAAAAAAAACTATGGGGTATTTTGAGCTGAAACTTCACAGACACATTCAGGGGACACCTTAGACTTATATTACATCTTTCAAAAACATGTTCTTCGGCACCTTTAAACACTGTAAGCTGAAGAGTTGATTTATCTGTTTTAATATTCTGTCGTTCATAGAGATATTTAGATGGATTCAGAGGCTTTTAGGTCAAGTAGAATCTGCGGTTCTCTGACCCAGTTTGTTTGTTGGTTTCCATGGTTGCAATACGCGTTTTCCGCAAACTGGCAACCTGTGATGTCGAAATACTATTGGATAAACTGGCAGCAAGCGGTTTCACACAGACCAAAACAAAGACAGACATTCCGACACGGAACGCACATTTTTAAAGTAGAATATCTGGCTGTAGCATTGTTTTTCTGAGAAACAAGTAGGTGAACTTAGCATGTTTCCTAAATATCTGCAAACATATTGGGGTATTTTTATGCTTTATTAAAGTAAAAATCTTACATAGAGCCCCTTTAAGGTCATTCAGTACTTACTGAATTTCTTTGAAAAAACAAAACAAAACAAAACAAAACAAAAAAGCATATCGATAGTGTTTTAGGTATTACACTTCCATTCAAAAGTTTGAAATTAAGATTTTTTGTAATGCTTTTAAAAAAGTTTTTTTTTTTTTTTTGCTCACTAAGGCTGCATTATTTGATAGAAATACAGTAAAAAGCAGTTATTTTGTGAAATATGATTACAATTTAAAAGAACTGTTTTCTATTTTAATATATTTTAAAATGTGATTTATTACCGTGATGGTAAAGATGAATTTTCTGCTGTCAGTCTTCACTGTCACATGATCCTTCATAAAACATAAAAAATCTAATATGCTGATTTGATGCTCAAGAAACTTTTTTTTTTTATTATAAATGTTGAAAATAGTCATACTGCTTAATATTTTTGTGGAAACCATGGTACATTGTTAATATAAAACTCAGCAGAACAGCATTTATTTGAAATAATCTTTTTGTAACCATGTTAAAGTCTTTACTGACACTCTTGACCAATTTAATGCATTCTTGCTGAATAAAATAATTATTTTTGAAAATCTTACTGACCCGAAACCCGAACGGCATACAGGTGTGCAATATGAATACATTTTGTTATATATATTATACTAGCCTCCTGTGTTATTTTTGGATACTCTGTAAAAAAGAATTTGGTTTAACTAAAAAAATTAAGTTAAGTAAAAATTTAAGTTAATATAATGAAGGCGATTGGTTTAATCAACAGAAACTCAAAATATTATGTTATCTGAACCACATTAATTATCTAAGCTGATATGACAAAAGTGTTGTGATAACAAATCATGAAAACTTTTTTTTACAGTGTAGCAAAGTTGATAGCAAAGATCTCAGCAGGTCGTCTGATATTGTTCACCTACTGATTCATGAATGCGTATTCAGACATCCTACTTTGACATACTGCTTTTTGGTAACCATATTATATAGAAAGTATGCATATATGGTTACATGGATGGTTTATAGCTTTATAGATTGTTTCAAACATACAGCATAGAATTCCCCTCTGCTCTACTCTAAATATCAGGAGAGGAAGAAATGACTAAAACTTCAGAGGGAAGAACAGAATAACAGGAAGTATGAAGAAGATGAGGCTCAGGGAGCAACATTTTTTGGATTTATGACACCACATCTTGCTAGAGACAGGCGAGAAAAGACAAACAAATAGCACCAGTCGTGACTGTTAACTCACAACCTTTGAAATCATTAGACACATGATTGATGGCAGACTGCAATGTAATTAGGTGGAAAGATTCAGATTTCAACCACATGCCAAAATTCAGAGAATGGAAGAAAATGAACAGAAAACACATTTAGGGAGAATTTCTCTCCTCTATCAGGGCAAACTACTGTCACGAAAAGGTCAAAATAGGGATTTGATGTCTGTTTTAATTGCCAGCACCCATGGCACATTTCCACTCTTTCTCATTTCTCCTTCCTGCTTCTTCCCTCCTTCAGTAAGTACAGTTTTTAGTTTATTTAATCTCTAGGCTCTGAGAGACTAATTCATGTTTTCAGCAGTGCAGCAGAGAATGCCATGAATTAAACCCTGAAACGAACTTCTTGGTGGAGTGGAGTGTTGATGCAAAAATAACCACCCAGACAACAGCCGGGCGGCAGAGGAGTGTGCAGCGAATATTGAAACCCGATTAAAGCATTTTCCCTCAATTTCCCTGATTATCTTTCAGTCCTGCCACTCCAAGAGCCATTCTGCACCCATTTCTGATCAGCCTTACTGTTTACCCAGTAATGTAGTGTTTTACAGCTATCCACACAATCCATCATTATGTAAGATGCACAGCAATGATTGGGAATGATTGTGATTAAATGCCTCAGACCTGCACTTAGCACAGATTGATCAAGGCATGAATTATGCCTTTAGAACTCAGAGCAGAATACAAGGTCAGAGACAGGGCGGATGTTTACCGGTGTACTAGATTCAGTGGAGTTACTCCAAGTCTCATTTAAGAGAAAATAATTGTGTGTTCCTGCTTGAATTGCATGTACAAGCTTATATGAATACATTTGTCTTTACAGCTAGGGCAAGCATCCGTGCAGGTTGCCTGAAGTCAGAGGTTTGGCATTCACGGTTGATGAAATAGAGTATGAAGCATATGGTAGGGTTGATATTTGTGCTTATGTAGCATGTCATATTTTTTTTCCATCTAAGTAGATGAGTTAAAGCTGCTCTAAACCACATAAAGCCATACTGGAATGGTTGCTCTGCCCACCACAGACACTACTTCTACTTATTCATTTCTTAAAAAAAACAAAAAACTTTTGTATTCAAACCTTTTTCCATCTCAGAATGAAAAATATATAGCTGGCAGAAAGAGGACTCCCACCACATGTCTATGACAGGATATCTTTTATTATGTGAAACTGTATTTTCATTCATTTTATGTTTCTATATCCATAATTTTGTATTCAAAATATTAAGTTAATTATTTCTTTATGCTGCATTACACAGTCAGCGCTTTACAGGGTAACGGCAGCCTTCGTTTCTGAAAGTGAGATGACTTTTCATTGTTTTTAGTATTCAGCTTAGGGACAGATTATAAGAACTAAAAAAATTATGATATATAAAAGCAATCTAACACTGCCCACACCTAATAAAACACCATGCCTACAGTGAAGTATGCTGGTGGTATCTTCATGCTGTGAGGTTGCTTTTCATTATCATGATCTGGGCATTCTGTTAATGTAGAAAGAGGAATAGCGGAAATACTGCAAGATTACCTACTTCATTCTGAAACTTCAAGCCTGGGAGAAAGTTAATTTTTCAAGAAGATAAAATTCCCAAACACAAAGCCAAATTAAAATTGGAGTAGCTCAAGAACAAATTGAATGCCCTGCAATGGCCCAAGAAAACTTACAGCTGTCATTGCTGAAACAGATGCTTCTACCTTTTTTTCACTCTTTTCTTTTATGTACTTTTATACAGTTGCAGGGAAAAGGATATGAACCCTTGGATTTTCAGAGGAAAAATAGATTGAGATGCTTTGGAATGACCTCAGCTGAGTGATTTATACCAGCATCCCAGGTATATTGCTGAACTGAAACGGTTTTGTAAAAAGCAATGGTGAAAAAAATCCTCTTGATCGTTGTATAGGTCTTATCTGCAATTACAGGAAACGTTTGGTGGAGGTTATTGCTGCCAAAGCAGGATCAACATGTTATTAAAGCCAAGGGTTCACATACGTTTTCTACGAATGTACATTTACTGTGAATGTGTTCAATGAGGGCATACAGAACAGGCATTTTAGTTTGTGTTCTTTGTTTAAGCAGACTGTGTTTGTCTATTTTTATGACTCAGATGAGGATCGGATCAAATTTTATAAACAATTTATACAAAAATCTACACTGCTTACCAAGGCTGCATCAATTTGATCAAATATACAGTAAAAACAGTAATGTAGATACATTTTATTACTATTTAAAATAACTGTTTTCTATTTTAATGTATTTTAAGTTTTATCTATAAAATAAGTTTTATAAGTCACATTGTGATTAATGAAGTTGCAATAATGAAAATAGTCAAAACTGTGAAAAACAAACTTGCAGAAACTCACTCCCATAGAAATCTGTGGCAAAGACACAAATTCACATAATTTTTCCTGCAGTTGCATACTGTTCTCCTTGGCCACGTAAACACTGAAGAGTTTTGGGAGTTACAACCTCATAAATGTGGGAGTTAATACCCTAAATTATCATTTTTTATGTGTATGGAATACTGGATCTATTTGGTTTAGTACTATTAGTGACCTTAGACATATTATTGTCCAGTAGTTTTAAAGAAATAACCATTGATTAAGGCACTGTGTTTTGTTTATGCTCATTAAGCTGCTGCTTCTAAACACTTCTTATGCTCTCTCTGGATTCTAATGAGTTGCCCCAAAACCTTAAGGATGGTGGGGAGAGAATGATATCAAAACACAGACAACTAGTTTGGTTTCTGTTTGGTTCCGGTCACAATAGAGCTTAATTTTTTAAAAGATTGCGATCTCTATTCATGCGATCTTATTCCTAAATGACAACGATTCAGCTATGTTAGTTAAACCTATGACAAGTACAATCACAGCGAACATTCAAATCTGCTTTGGCACTGCTGCTGACCTAAGACGCTTTTCCACCGTCGGGCCGAACGGTTCTTAGAATGGTAAGGAACGGTTCCAGTTGTGTTTCCAATTGAGCCTGGTATGGCACTGCATGATTATAAACTGTTCTCGGCCCGGAATTCTCGGCACAGTTGTCTAACCATGCTGAATCGTGCTAGAATGGGTGAAGTGACGTCGGCACATAATAATTGTCACTTGTCTGTTGCCTGGCTACCAGTTTCTCCGTAGCTGACTAAGCACTGTATTTGAGCGCCGTAAATTAATAACACAAATAAATAATAAAATTAAGAGAAATAACTGATCATTCTCTACAACGTGGTCGTTATTACATCTCATATCATCAGTACCAACCGTTGCGTTACCAAGGCAATGACAGACGCTTTTATATTACATTCCAAAGAGCGGCCGTTATCAGCCCCACAGTGGAAAATGAAACTGGAACCAAACCAGCTGGCCCGGATCGGCACGGAATGGAAAGGTTACGCAATGAGAACCGTTCGCCCTGAAGGTGGAAACTCGGCTCTAGAGAGAGCAGTTGTCATGTATTGGTATGAAAGTGAAAGTGACATGTGAAGGCCAAGTATGGTAACCCATAATCAGAGTTTGTCCTCTGCGTTTAAACCATCCAAATTAGTGCACACATAAGAGTAGTGACTAGTGAGTAGTGAACACACACACACACTGCAATCTGTGGACACACACACCCAGAGCAGTGGGCAGCCATTTTTGGCTGTGGCACCTGGGGAGTGATTGGGGGTTAGGTGTCTTGCCAGTACTGAGAATCGAACCCGCAACCTTCGGATTATCAGTCTGACTCTCTAATCATTAGGCCACGACTGCCCCTAACAAAGAAATGTTCCACAAACAGTCATTTCAGCACAGTGTCGTTATTTCTGTGTTACAATAATTCGAATTATCACAGAAGTACTAGGATAAAAGTTTATAGTTTGGATATAAACACTGATGTCTACGGTAGCGATCAAAATAGAGCAAATAACCATTTAAAAGAAACTGAGACAGGGGTAGCAAATAACTGTTAAAAATGTATTGGTCATTGAATCATTCATTCAAGAGATTTGTTAAAAAATGCTTCATACAAGTAAAGTTTTTTTGGCTGAGTCATTGAATCATTCATTCAAATTGATTTAATGATGAATTACATTTTTTTTTTTTAAATAGACTGCAGCAATTCACATTTTGTCAGAACCTCTAGTAAACAGCATTTATTTTATTTAGTTGTTTATTCAGAATCATGGGAGAATCATGAAAAATTGTGATTCTCCATTTAAAAATCATGTAGCTCTAGTACACAACCTGAATTTTGAGTGAAATCGCTTGTAGAATGCAGTTGTCACTCCCGTAAATAATGAAACTTTGTACGTACGGAACAGGATTAAGTGATCCGTAGAGGAGTGACAACCATATTTAGCTGCAGTGTGGCCATTGTGTCGTTGCTGGCCTGTAGTGATACGGTACGTTCCACTCTGGCCTGGCTGTGCCGGCGCCCACCATGACTCCTGAATCGCAAAGTAATGACGAATGAATGAGCAATCGTTCTCTTCACACCTCCAACTCCTCTCCCTCATTTCTCGCCTCTCACGTCTGCCAGGCACATCCCAGCTCTGCAATAATCCCTCAACTATCTGTGCACACTACCAAAAATAACCTGCTCCTGCAGAAAGAGAGAGATGCAGGAGGAGGATGCACAAAGCAACAGAGACATAAACTTTCAAATTGTGAAGGGAGAGCGTGAACGCAGGGGTCAGAATGCTCCAGACTGTCTTTCTGTATGTGGGTGTCTGTTCGAGTGAGTTTGTGATATGTTCACTTCCTCTTCGCTTTGTCATGTTTATCGCCATCCCTGCAGCTTGTCAGAGCAGCGGCCCTCCTGTGTGCCATTAGTAAGATTAAACTGTACCGCTTTTTTACATAATCACTATTTCAACACTGTCAGTTCTCCTCACACACGGTGCTCTCCACGCCGTCCAGTGTGTTGCTGACAGTAAAGATCTGTCGTCACAAACCAGACTCGATCATAGAGTTGTCATGCCTGCCATTTTAATTCACTGTGCCTCTGTCCAACCTAAGACCACTCAGTCTTCACGCTGGGCCTTTGGTCGACTTTGCTGCTTCAGTCTGCTTTGGGAGGGGGTTATAAACAGTTGGTGGTCAGAATCTACAATACTGTCTTATGAGTTGTGTGGGAAATGAATGAACATCATTTTGTGCAATCTTTGTTTTAATAATTTAGGTTATGAGTAAATTCAAAACTTTTTTCGGTTATAATTTATTTTGATGGTCCACTTTAGTATGGAAGCTTGTTTTCCACCATGAAAAAAAAAAAAAAAGGCAAATTCTGACTTTTATTCTCACAATTGCGAGTTTTTATAACGCAATTCTGACTTTATATTTCACAATTCTGACTTTTTTTCTTAGAATTGTGAGATATAAACACAATTACGAGTTATAAAGTCAGAATTGCATGATATAAACTCGCAATTGCATCTTATAAAGATTCACGCAATTTTGACTTTTTTCCTCAGAATTGTGAGTTTAAATCTCGTAATTCTGACTTTATAACATGCAACTGCGAGTTATAAAGTCAGAATTGTGAGATATAAACTCGCAATTCTAAGAAAAAAAACTTTTTTCCCTCACAAATGCACATTATAACAAAATTGCGAGTTCATATCGCACAATTCTGACTTTTTTCTCGCAATTGCGAGTTTTATATCTCACAATTCTGACTTTTTTCTCAGAATTGCGAGATATAAACTCACAATTGTGAGTTATAAAATCAGAATTGTGTGATATAAAGTCAGAATTGAGCGATATGAACTTTTGTGAGGGAAAAAAGATGAAGAATTTTCTCAACTCGCAGTTGCATTCTGAGAAAAAAGTCAAAATCGCGAGATATAAACTCGAAATTCGGAGAAAAAATTTCATAATCTTTATAAGATGCAATTGCGAGTTTATATCATGCAATTCTGACTTTATAACTCGCCACTGTGTTTATATCTCACGATTCTAAGAAAAAAAGTCAAAATTGTGAAATATAAAGTCAGAATTGCATTATAAAAACTTGCAATTGTGAGAATAAAAGTCAGAATTGAGTTTATATCACGCAGTTCTGACTTTATAACTCGCAAGTGTGAGTTCATATCTCGCAATTCTGAGGGGAAAAAAGTTAGAATTGTGAGATAAAAAGTCACAATTACCTTTTTTTATTTTGTGGTGGAAACAAGCTTCCATACTTTAGACTCTACTAACGCTAAGAAGTAGACTGTTTTGTTTTTTGTCGGACTATAAATGTATTCAATTTCAGTGAATGCCTAATTTGACCTTACTGTAAAAGGGATACTACACCTACAGCAATCTTAAATCATTTACTCACACTGTACAAAAACAATACTGTCATTTTTACAGAAAAAACTGGCAGCTGTGCTTGCCCCAGTAATTTTGTAAAAATACAGTAAAAATGTAAACTTTTTTTACTGTGGAATGTGGATGCAATATTCTTTATCTAGGCTGCCTATGCAAAACAAGCTGTAGCTATTTTTGGAAAAATATTTTGTAGACTTTTTTTTCTTGCAATTGCAGTTTTACATCTCACAATTCTGACTTTTTTTCTCAGAATTGTGAGGTTATATCTTACAATTCAGACTTCATAACACAAGTGTGAGTTTGTTTCTTACAATTGTGAGAAAAAAAGTCAGAATTTCAAAATATAAACATTCAAATCTGCCACTTTGAGAACCAATTAAGTTTATGGATTTTTTTTCTTTGCATCCTTCTCCTTATGTGGTGTAGTACACACTGTGCTTATAAACAAAGACATACTCTTGTGTATCATTAATGTGGCAGCTGTGAATGACCAAGGGGAAGTTTTTCTGTGAATAATGGTCTATTTGTCACACATAGCTTTTGTTCGGCTTCAGAAGACTTGGAATACGGCACACGTGGACTTTTATGTGCTTTTTGGAGCTTGACAGTTACAATCACAATCCTCTCATCCCTCTTCCATCTCCTGTGTTCCACGGATGAAAAAATACAGATTTAGAACGACATGAGGAAAAGTGATGACAGAAATTTCATTTTGGGGTGATCTATCTCTTTAATATTGCTCCTGCAAAGCAGCATCGCTTTATTCATTCATAAGTTCTTCCCTCCCCCAACCCCACCCCCAAAGAAGAGTAACTTATTCAACATAATTGATTTTCAGAAAAAAATTCAGAAAAAGTGGCTTAAAGCTGAAATAGCTTTATTTTATTTATTTATGCTTTTTAACATCTTCTTAATATGGTTAGGTCATTTGTGTTTTCTTAATTTTTGAGTAATTTGGACAAAATTGTTTATTTATTTATTTTTGTCATTCACAATGCTTAAGTGCTAACATTTAGGAATGATACTTAAAGATGTTAAGAGTGATTTTAGAGTGTCAAAGGGTTTTAAATCTATTTAGTTCTATGTCAATGTGAACAGCCCAGAATGCTAATTCACCGTAATATAAAGCCTGTGGTTAGCAACACTTGAGGAGAGTTTCATGTTTTGTTCAAACATAATACATCAAACATCCTTTTTTTTTTTTTTTTTTTTTTTTTTTTTTTTTTTTTTTTTTNAGGGATACAACTACCATAGGGATGTAAGTTTATGTGCTTGACGAATTGGACAACTCCAAGGTCCATTGTGTAAAATTTAGGAGAACCGTTGGTTGCAATTGCGCAACCTCACCGCTAGATGCCACTAAAATTTACACACTGCACCTTTAACTTGTTTTTAAAAACAATGGCTTCAAAATTTTACATTATAATTGTACAATTTACATTGTAGAACAGACTCTGTTTCAATCATAAATAAAAACTACTATTCTAAAAACCAAGAATTCCTTTGGGAACCTGTGGTTTGAAAATGCTGATTTTCTGACATGAGCCATCTAGTTCCATATTAATACTCCAACAGATAAAGCTTCATCCTCTGTGGCCGTTTTAGGGAGAAGCTTTGTGGTTTATCATTTGCAGCTGGTGCTTTCCAAAGGTTCCTCTTGACAGACAGAGGAGTTCTTTCCCCAAGAACCAGAGACACTTCCCTGGGGAGAAGAGAGGAGTGAACAGGTGTTTCTGTCCACTGATGTTCTTCCCCAGAGATGAAAAAAGCACTGGCACTTCAGCTCACACCCTGTCAGTACAGATCTATGTCCAGTGGCGGCAGGAAAGCCGACTGGGTCGCAGATGGTGCTGTTGGGTTTAGTGTCAGAGACCTAAAGAGGTGGTGAGCACAAGCATCACCCGGGTCTATGGAGACAAGAAATTTAACAATGCTGGATTCTGGACATGGCTCAACATTAACTAAGGCATGATAAAAAGAATAGGGCAATATCACTGTGCTAAATATTTCCCTAGCTAGCTATTTGTTAGCTATACTGACTTGCATTTTCATAGGTAATGTTCATCGATGAGATGAAATACTTGCGCTTGTTTTTGAAAAGTATTGTTCAGATACATGCTACACACCAGCAGTCACATGTTGCTGTAGGCGAGATCAGTCATGAGGCACTCCATTCTACCTTGCTATAAAAGAGAATGAAAGAAACAATCAACTATGAATCATTGTTACTGAAAAATGATTCAGTTGAGCTATTAATGCAAAACAATATGGTGACATCATACAATTTGTTGTCACGACTTGCCTCAAGAATATACAGTATATTAAATAAAATTACAACCATTTGTAAATACATTTCGAGCTGTGTCACGCCATCCAAGATGAATGCCAATATGGAATATGTCACAATCCGTTACTGTACATCAGTGATAGTTCAATTTAGTCTCTTATACATTTCAAGCTCATGAGATGTCCAAATTATTTGATGTATCCCATGAAGCTTTATGAATTATGGGTGCAACTTCTGGTTAACTATATAAACAATTAGTAATTGGCTTGTTTTATGCAAGCAGTGATAAAATTTGTGAGAATGCGGTACACAGATTACCACTATCTCTTGAAATCTGTAGAAAGTGTTGTGCAAAGCTGTTCACAGTTTGGGGTCAGTAAGATTTTAATTTTAAAAAATGAATACTTTTCAGCAAGGATGCATTAAATTGCTTAAAAGTGACAGTAAAGACATTTATAATGTTACAAAATAATTATATTTCAAATAAATGCTGTCCTTTTGAACTCTAAAGAATCCTGAAAAAAAAGTATCACGCTTTCCACAAAAATGTTAAAGGGTTAGTTCCCTCATGTCATTCTACACCCATAAGACCTTCGTTCATCTTTGGAACACAAATTAAGATATTTTTGGTGAAATCTGATGGCTCAGTGAGGCCTCTATTGAGAGCAAAGCCACCAAACCTCTCAAGATCCATAAAGATACTAAAAACATATTTAAAACAGTTCATGTGAGTTCAGTGGTTCTACCTTAATATTATAAAGCGACAAGAATACTTTTTGTGCGCCAAAAAAACTAAATAACGACTTTTCAACAATATCTCGTGATGGCCGATTTCAAAACACTGCTTCTGTGCTTTACGAATCTTTTGTTTCGAATTAGTGATTTGGATCTCCTATCAAACGGCTAAAAAGCTGAAATCACGTGACTTTAAAAAAAAAATCTTAATTTGTGTGCTGAAGATGAAGGTCTTACGGGTGTGGAACGACATGAGGGTGAGTAATTAATGACAGAATTAAAATTTTTGGGTGAACTAACCCTTTAAGCAGCAAGTGTTCTCAACATTGATAATAAGAAATGTTTCTTGAGCACCAAATCAGCATATTAGAATGATTTCTGAAGGATCATGTGACACTGAAGACAGGAGTAATGGCTGCTGGCAATTGAGAATAAATTACATTTTCAAAATATTTTCAAATTAAACAATCATTTTAAATTGTAGTAATATTTTCACATTATTACTGTTTTACTGTCTTTTATCAAATAAATGCAGCCTTAGTGAACATTAGTGGACTTCTTTCAAAAACAACAAAAAATGGTACTGACCTCTGAACAGTGTACACATTTACATAGTATTCATTTTATGTATTTTTTTTTATCACAAAATAAGTTTTTCAACAGAAATCACTTTTTTGTTCAGTTCAGAAAAGTTCTAAAAAGTTCTGTAAAGTCCTTTTCAGTTCAGAATGTTTTTAATACATTTACATTTATTCATTTAGCAGATGCTTTTCAAGGTCACAGAAATGATGGCACAAGCGATAAATCATATGCAGTCAAAAATGTTCACAGAGAAGCTGTTTTTTTTGAGCGATGACAGAGGGGTAAACCCTAATAATCAGTAAAAGCTAAGAGCTAGCATATGCTACATGAGCATCAATGACTGAGACAGTTTCCTTGGTGCTTCAGTCAATCATTCTACTTCATTCATGAGAAAAAGAAAGTCCACAGCATACTGTATGACCAGTGACTGATTCATCATCCTTCTTTCAGCTTGTTTTGCTCCTGCTTTGACCTTTCTTGTCTGCTGAAATCTCAATAATTGATTGTGTCTGTTTTTCTACCATGGTTGGTGGTGTTTTTTTTCTCCATTTCCCACATGGCTTTGCCTCAATGAGTACATTCCTTGTCATATCTGCGTGGGCTTTTATGAAAGACGAGCATAAGTTATAAGTCTGTGGTTCTGATTCTCTGTTTGCATCTGTCTATCTCCTACTCACTGTCTCCCTCTAACTGTCAGTCCCCTTTCTGTGAACCCATCCCGTCTTTGTTCTCTTTCTTTCCACATTATCATCTTCCCAACTCATTGTCCACATGCATCTCTTTTTTTTCTACGTACGTAGCATTTTTATGCACGGTCGCCACTCCAGGAATCCATTTTTAAGAAAATCTGGCAAGGGGGACGTCTGCAACAGTATTATAATTTCTACAGTTTTCCTGTTTCACACTATACAGCACTAATAATTCTGCCAAGCGCCCTTGCAGTGGCTTATGGCCGGCCCAGCAGGATCATATGGGCAGGAATGTTAAGATATTACGCTCTCTATTCATCAACACCTGATGAATCTGCCAGAGAAACACTCTCCGAATTATACACTTCATCTTACTATTCCTCTATAGCTCCCTCTCTAATCCTGCTTTTTCTGAACGGTGAATTGGTGGAAATATGCCAGCCATTAATGACACCGACACCGACACAAAGACACCGCAACTTTCACGTAGACAGCCAAACAAACATGTCTTGCCAAGGTTATCCATTAAGAGGCCCACACAGATGCATGTTTTAGGCGGACAAATAAAGGCCGCTTTTAATTCTGTGTTGCTTGTTCAAAGAAGCCTGCACATTATTTACAGGGAGGAGATAAAAAAAAATCATACCTCATTCTCGAAGCATGTTTTGAAAAAAGATTACTGTTTTTATTACTCTGGATAATTATAGCATTCCAAACAATTATGATTTTTCTAATTAGCATGGTTTACCCAGCATCTAATTTGTTGTTGTATAATGGAGGTGGTATCCTCCTTAGTGTGATCATAATTAGAGTTTGGGGCTTTTAGTCTGTCAGTTAGAATTTGGGTGATCTATATAGGGTTCTTATAAAAGTTGACAAAATTCAGATATTTACAGTTCTATTAAAGTCGGTATGAAACTGAACTTGCGATAGTCTTTTCTTCCCTATTGTGATGTATATGTTAGTGAAACAGCTTCTCGGACAAGAAAAAAATGTAGGGAGGGACTTGATTTTGTCCATTGATTGGATCGTTGGATGGTTGTGGTTTGCTATTAGTCGATCTCATGTGAGTGACAGGTTGTCCTGCCCTCAGGCCAGTAAATGTCATCAGAGAAGAAAAGAGATGTTGCTGCAAGAGGGAGGGGAAGTTATTTTGATTGAAGATTATGAGGGCACATAATATAAAATTATGTGCACGGATAAATTATATACTGTAATACTGTAATTCACCCCCAAATAAACAAAACAAAAGAATTGTCCGTTTTGATTTCATGGTAAATGCAAGCCTACCTAGTAGGTAAACTGTACCTATTGTACTGTAGGTAAACTGTTTTGAGCGAGTGCACTATTGAGAATGATTACATCATGCGAATAGGTAAAAGTTCCTGTACTAACAACAAAGGACATGTATTGACATAATATTATGTGAATATATGAGTTTTAATGAGTTAACTAACGTAATGTACCACACTGATGAAAAACATTGTGTAGAAAAATACTGTACTATACTAGAAAACTTTGACTTGGACCACTTAGAAACCATTTAGTAACTGCCTAGCAACACTCTATCAACAGTGTGACATTCTTCACTCAAGAAAACCCATCAAGTCAGCCAAAAACTGAGATTTTCAGATAAGTACTCTAGCCTTCAAACTTCAGCAAAGATGCATTAAATTGAACGAAAGTGACATTTATAAGGTTATAAAAGTTGATGAATGATGCTCTTTTGAACATGAACATATCAAAGGATGCTGAAAAAAATTATCATGGTTTTCACAAAAATATTAAGCAGCGCAGCTATCTTCAACATTGATAATAAGAAGAAATATTTCTTGAATCAGCATATTAGAATGATTTCTGAAGGATCATGTGACACTGAAGACTGGAGGAATGGCTGCTGAAAATTCAGTTTTGCCAACAAAGGCATAAATGGCATTTTCATATATATTGAATTGTAATAATTGTTCACAATATTACAGTTTTTAACTGTATTTTTTTCAATCCAATAAATGCAGCCTTGCTGAGCATAAGAGAAAAAATCTTACCGATCTCAAACTCTTGTATGTCTTAACTCAACAGAACAATTATACAAAAAGTAGAGCTGAGACCACCGCATACTGCAGCCATTTTGCTATTAGACAGCAGGGACACATTATGTTCTTATCTGTCACCGAGCTGTGCCGCTGCAGGATAAACCTCCAGATGAAGGTATGAGCAGTTAATTTGGTCCTTCTTTTTAAATATTGAGTGGAGTAGCCTGAGTATGCACAGTATGACCCCTCATCTCATCCACATTTAATTCATACCCAAATCCAATCCATTGGGACCCTGCGGTCCTCTGCTCCACCTGAACTCATAAAGGGTTTAATTGAATCCATCATTGGCTTAATTGTTTAAATGAAGTGCTTTATCAGACTCCAGCCTTTGATGAGTTTTGTTGCAGAGGACCCGTAGGCTTGTAGGGTAAATACACAAGCTTGGACACAAGCTTACTCATCAGGCTGAGGCTGGAGTCATTACGGTTGTTGGGTTATGCAGAGCGCAGAAATCATATCACTTCCTCCCCTACATGTTTCTACTGGAGGCCCAATGGCACTGAGCCCCATGCTGTGGAAACGGCCCCCCAAGTGACTGGCTTCCATTAAAAATGCAAAGCTGCCATTTTGGTGCCACTTAAGTTAGACATGCAAAGCTGATCTGCTCATCACTAACAGATGCTAAAGACGTCAAACCTGCTTAGAGGTTTTACACATACAGTATGTACATGGGCAAATCAGGAGAATGAATCAACAATTAGCAATGCAAAATATAAATGTATACCACTTAAACCTCTTACCACCCTAAAATGCATAAGCAACAACAACAATTTAAAAAAAAACATTTTTTTATTGTTATTATTTTACAAATAATAAACAGAAATATTACTGCAAATACCATTTGCGTTTCATTGGCTTATGAATTTGTACCAGGTGTAAAGTAATTATTTTCAGCATGGTTTAAGATATGGAAATAAAACACTGTCCAGACACTCTGTCTTATTTCAAAGTCATTGAGATGCCAGTATGGCTCATCTCACAGGTGTTTCAGTTGGAAAGAACAGGTTTATTTGTCTCTTTTTCCCCCTCCCCTCCCTTCCCTTCTCTTTCGTCTGCTATTCACTTTGAGTAAAATAGCATTTGTTACACAGATGTGACCAATATGGAAATTCAGCAACAATTAAAGTTGCGGGCGAGCATGCCAAATTGACTGACAACACTGCTGAAGCAATTTGGAGGCCAACTGAATGCATCTATGAGTCCTCAAAGGCAGTTTGCTTTGGTGGATATTCATTCTGGGCCCAAGATAGATTCTGACATTATTAGACCTGCCTCTTGATTTCTAGCAGCTTGTGCTAGGTAGAATAAATATTACGATTTGGCTGCTACTGCTGAGAAGTGTATGTTGGAGTAAATTGATGGCTGGTATAAATAAAATCCTAATTTAGATTGATCGTTTTTTGTGGAATTTGAGTGGACTGTTCAACAACCTCCTATAATAATCTCAATAAAACAGCACTATAGACTATAAACACTGCCAAAACAAGTTCATTTACCAATAAATGACGTGCTTTTTATGCAAAGGTACCACATATATACATTTGCAACACAGTTAATAGAATAGTATTAAATATCAGTATAAAATGATTATTTTAAATAATATTTTACTTTTTATACTTTATAATTTGTGTTTATGTGTGTATAATGCATTGTTTAATGTAGAATTTTTACTCAATAATATACAATATAATATTTAAATTATAACCAATAATCTATTGAATATTATTAAACACAAATGTTTATATTGTGTTAAATGTTATTGTATTATACTTTATATATAGTACACTACCATTCAAAAGCTTGGGGTTGGTTAGATTTTTTTTTTTTTTTTTTCTCACAAAAACACAGTTAAAACAATAACATTGTGAAATATTCTTATAATTTAAAATAACTCTTTTCAGTTTTAATATATTTTAAATTTTTTATATATTCCTGTAAAGGCAAAGCTGAATTTTCAGCAGCCATTACCCCCAATCATTTTAATATGCAGATTTTTTGCTCAAGAAACATTTCTTCTTATTATTAATGTTGGAAAGAGTTGTGCTGCTTAATATTTTTGTGAAAACTGCATTTTTTCAGGATTTTTTTTAATGAATAGAGTTCGAACAAACAGCATCTATTTGAAATATATTTGTAACAATGTAAAAGTATTTACTGTCACTTTTGATCAATTTATTGCGGATAAAACACCAACCAATTGGTCCTCCAACCAATATGCCCATATAGGTTGTTTGTCACTTCCCTGAAATACGACCCATAGGAGCGTTTACTAAAGTTGCACCAATATCGACAATAGGACTGTAACACGGTTTGTAAATATGGGAAGAAGGAGGCGGGAACCGGCGAACATTCAACAAAACTTTAATATATAAATAAACCAAAAACCAAACGAAAGTAACGCCGGCAGACCCTCGCGGACGTCTGCCGGCCACACAAACATAATAAAACATAACGTAAAATCCAGGCCTGGTCCTCTCTCGTCCTTAACTGTCGTCGCTCCTCCTTTTATGCTCCCGGAGCTCCTCCGTGAGGGACTCGAGGCCGGTGCGCCTCACAGGTGACGATCATTAACACTCGCGTCACCGGCCTCGCGCCGTTCCCTCACGGCTCTCGCCCGCCCTGCTCGTCACAAGGACACTTTCATTTTAATGCATGAAATACGACCCATAGGAGCGTTTACTAAAGTTGTGCCCCTATCAACAACAGGACACTTTCATTTTAATGCATTGTACCCTTCAATCTGCTTCATATTTCGGGTTTCGCATGGCTCAATTGGTAGAGCATTGCAGTATACAACAATATGCAATCATGCGATTGTGGGTTCGATCCCAGGGAACTCTTATACTCATAAAGCACTATAAATCACTAAGGGTAGGTTTAGGGTTGGGGTAGGTGTAGTCGTTAATAAAAAAATGAGTTTTGCTAAATGATGTTTTATTAACAAATTTCGGGAGGAGCAAGTTCAGATAATTAACCTAATTAGCACAGGTGGAGAGCATTCAGTTAACCAACTCAACCAATGTCAAGAGGTATAAATTCAGCAGACTTACCTCTGTTCATCTGAGAGTTTGTCAGCATCCCTCCTCCACCCCATCTCCTCTCTTCTAGTTCTATCTACTTTTACCACACCGGGGGGAGTACTCTGGGTTCGGGCCAAAATTCCGAGCTCGGAGCCCTTTCCCCGGACAGCACGTCAAATACGCATAACTTTACTCTATTTAATTATATGGATATGTGAACTCGTGAAATGGAAATTGGACAAATGGTGGGTAAGGGACCATGTAAAAAGTCCACACATTGGGTCTCATTCATGAAACACGGGCAGAACGAATTTTTGTGTAAATCGTGTGTAAAGTGGTTCTGGCGTAAATTTTCGGATTCATTAAAATGTTCGTATTTTCCAAATGTTAGTTGGTACGAAAGAAATCTACACCTGCTCCCAGCCACGTGTAAATAGTGCGTTTAACATCCGAACGTTTTGCTCATTAATAAGGCTGCATTTTAATTCACCTTAATAAGGTACATATACACAGCATTTTGAAAAAATATTATATATATTAATTACATAAGTTTTTTCTTTTTACTTTTGTTGTGAGAGCCAGTAATAAGCTGCGTTCTCGTCACCTCGTAATTTCCGCTATCTTGAAATGACAACACGTGACGTTATATTCGGAGCTGTTCACGTCCTTTTGGTCCTTGGACTGGGAATTATGTGTTTCCATGGCACCAATATCAACGCCTAATAAATCAATCTACAGCGGTCAGGTGGTAGAATCTCATAACTACAGGAATTACGAGGCCGCGTGAACGCACCTATATATAGCATCTGCAAACGGAGCACTTTAATCAAATAATTAGTTGATTTCAATAGGGCTGGGCAAACTAATGGCCCCTTAATTGTTATGAAAATTGTTTCCTATAAAATGGCCAAAATCCTTCGTTTGGTGTCATAATATGATGCCCATATATAGTTGTCAGTCGGCTTTAATGGGTGGGATTTATGGTAATTGAGAATGAGCGTGCACGCGCGTCCCGTTTACGACTGATTGGAATTCATTAACACACACACACATTTCACTAACACTTCTGACGTTTACGAAGTATTTGTGAATCAGGAGAAGAGTTTTCGGGAAGGTCTCTTTACGCGCAAATCACTCACATATTTACTCGTATATTTACGAATGTTTCATGAATGAGACCCATTGCACTTAAAAGAGCACCCATTTTGATTGGTAACGACCGTCATATGTCATTTCGTGGTGACAGACGTAACACGACACTGTCATTATTTTTACGCCAGCTAGAGGGCACATGACTTTAAAACTTAAATATAGGTCGTAATAAGGTGCTTGAAAAAACGACCTATAGGGTTGTTTTTTGGAAGAGGACAGTCTCGGATAAAAACAATTTCCTTCAGTGTACTAATATATGTTTTGTATATGTAAATATTTATGTACATAATCAGCTCCCCAACCCCTCCCACCACTACACTAGTGAACATGTGAGAACAACTTGTTAGTTCAGTTGCATGTCTTTTTGACTGTCAGATATAAAAATGTTTTCAGCTTTACAGGTGTTCTTTTAAGCCTCCCACCTACTCTAACTTCTCTTTACCGGTAGAAGCCCTCTGTGAAATATCCCCTTTGCTCTGAAGGTCAGTTATGTGTCAAAGATCTCTCTACAGGGTCATGACGACACTGTCATCCCTTGCATGATGGATAGCATGCTTAATTCAGCTTTCTACTTCTCTGTCAGAGCTTCAGCATCCATCATCTCTGCACTGGCACTTTAAATCGGTTACATCAAATTAACCTCATGACTTGAGGCTGAGATTTTACGCTATCAAATTGGTTTTGTCTCCATGACATATGTGACTGCGCACATCACCGACTGCCAGCGCTTCAAAATAGCTATTGGTTTCATAAACCAGGTGATCAAATGAAAAGGTTTCATTATTTTCTCAATATCTGTAACACGATCTGTATCGGGTGTCAAACAATAAAGTGTGTAGTGTTCAAATTAAGTGATATGTGAAGAACACACTTTTCATACACAGAGATGACTGCAATGTCAGTATTTCTGATGCAGAAGGCAGATAAATTGCTCTGGCTGCTTGGTGTTGCGCTTGCGGGATGATGTGTGACAGCTCAGGGAAGGTTTTTGTTCAGAAGTAATTGCTCTCAGGCCTCTTTGCTGTGGTATAGAAGATCCATATTCAAATAAATCATGCTGGGATTAACTAGTTCCTTCTCAGCTCACTGGGAGAGAGAGAAAAAGGAGGGGTGGAGACTTGTATAACAGGCGACATGCACATATATGTTTGTTTAGCTTGTGAGTTGGACTTATAAAGGTTTTGAGCTTGGATGCATACATGAAAGTGTGCGTGTCATTCACATGGGCTCCTCTGTGGTTTCGCTGAAGGGTGCACACTAATTGTGACCTGTTAGTGTTGAGAGGTGTGACTGACAAGCTTTCATCTCTAGACTGGCTGTAAGTAGCCCACCCGCAGGGAACACTCAATCACAAAGAGGGCCCACATCTGAGGTAAACGTTTTAGTGTTTCATCATGACACGTCAGATATACAAGCACGACATGTTACGCAGTGATGCTTTTAAGTTTTCACACTCTTTCAAAATCTGCAAGATGTTATCTTTTTAAAACAAAGAAAAATGTAAATGTCAATATAAAATGTCAATTAAATGTCAATTAAAACCATACAAATGTTTTTTTATAATAAATAAATAAATAATTTAAAATGATTTATAATAAATCATAATAATTTATTATTATTATCAATAATATATATTATATTTATTTTGTATTATAGATTAATTTTCCCTTTCCCAATGGCAAATTTGTGTTAGATTTATTTGTTTGTTTGTTTTTATTTATTTAGTTAGTTAGTACACACAAAGAGCTCATGATCCGGTATGTCTCAGAATGGCTCGGTACGCATTAAGGTTTGGGATGCATGTAACATCCATTTGAAAATGCAATTCTGTCATGAAACCTCTCCGAGTGTTTGGCATGGTAATGGGTATGACAATGTTGATATATTTGGTCTTGGCGGAATAGATCTACTCTGCTGTTGCTGATGCTGCAGAGCAAGTATGGGACTTGCTACTGCCAATACATACACACCACACTGCTGTGAGCAAGTAAGACATGCTGCTGCTGCTGTACAGTGTAGTGTGCATGAATTACCCATAGCAGATCTATACAGGTGGAGCTGGGGAAGGTGGAAGGTTTCTGAAAGCACAACTGCACTGCTAAGGCAAATGCTAACCAGTATTTAAAGGTTGAGCACGCAAGCTCATTGGCTACTGATACAGCAGGAACCAATCATCTGTGCCCTATAGAGAATGATGTGATTTCAAGCAAGTTGAGTTAAGGACCTTTTAGCCTGTGCCATCTAGAGTTTCATGACAGAACTTTAATAAAAGTTAAATGGTTTAACATTTGAAAGCAAAGATATTAAAGGGTTAGTTCACCCAGGAATGAAATTTGTCATTAATTACTCACCCTCATATCGTTCCACACCCGTAAGACCTTCGTTCATCTTCAGAACACAAATTAAGATTTTTTTCATAAAATCCGATGGCTCAGTGAGGCCTGCATTGCCAGCAAGATAATTAACTTTCAGATGCCCAGAAAGCGACTAAAGACGTATTTAAAACAGTTCATGTGACTACAGTGGTTCAACCTTAATGTTATAAAGCGACTAGAATACTTTTTGTTCGGCAAAAAAACGACTTTATTCAACAATATCTAGTGATGGCCAATTTCAAAACACACTGCTTCATGAAGCTTTGAAGCTTTACGAATCTTTTGTTTCAAATCAGTGTTTCGGAGCATGTATCAAACTGCCAAAGTCATGTGATTTCAGTAAACAAGGCTTCGTTATGTCATTAGTGTTTCGAAATTTCAATGGATCACCACTGGGGGGCGTGACTTTGGCAGTTTGATACACACTCCGATCCACTGATTCGAAACAACAGATTTGTAAAGCTCTGAAGCTTTAGTAACTTTCTGGGCTTTGAATGTGTTAATTGTCTTGCTGGCAATGCAGGCCTCACTGAGCCATCAGATTTTATAAAAAATATAATAATTTGTGTTCTGAAGATGAACAAAGGTCTTTATGGGTGTGGAACGGATGAGGGTGAGTAATTAATGACAGAATTTTCATTTTTGGATGAACTAACCCTTTAAGGCAGCCATAAATATTATTATTGTAATTTTGCTGTTCTGTAAATGGATTATTATTTTTCACAATTATATTTCAATTGTATTATTATTATAATTATAAAAATGAAACTAATCAAAGAATTATATTACTATTGCAATAAGACTATTGTACTGTAAAATAAAGTATTGTTATTATTTTTATTATTGTACAGTCATATGGGGACGTTTTCCTTCTTTTTTGTCCTTAGCTGATCACATGCCTGTTAAATGCGCTTAGTTCTTCAATATCATTTATTGCTTCCTCAAGCATCAGTGAGTTTTTGTAGCCTTCTGTGAATCCTCTAGGGCCTGTAAGTTCTCTGTTTTCCCAGCATTTCTCACAGTGGCTCAGTGATGTCGAGATACACCTTTGGCACTTTGGGCAGTTCAGGGACTAAAACTCTACAACTATCACAAAAGGCCGTAAAAAGTCAATGATGCTGGAGGAGGCACACATCATACAGTATTAAGAACCAATGGTATGTAACCTTTTATACAATATAATTAGTGTAATTTATCTATATAAACTTGTATGTACAGCTGTACAAAACTACATTTTGCATGTAAAGGACAAGTTTATATAACAGGAACTGAATTGTTCTGATGAAAAATCAGACTGTCTGGAAAACATACACCTACACTATCCAAAGCTCATTATCTTCAGCTCAAGCACAGCTAGAGCTCTCAAAACCTACTCAAAGATAACCTTGACAGACAGAAACACATACCGAGACTTACAGAACTACCAACACGACTAATAAAAGACCAGCACGACCGTGATATTGACCCGTGCAGCAAGACAGACAGAGACTTTCTGCACAGAACCTTCAGTTCTCAGTGGTTGCCAGTGTACTGTAACTATTCCAAATTTTGATCCCTCATAAACCAACAATATGCACTGGTTGACTGTTACATCACACAAAAGAAGGATTGTACTTTAGGGAGGGATGTGCATTTTCGATTATCTGTCTGAATGTCCCGAGTCACTAGTTTATAATGGGGGGAAAAAAGTAATGCTCATTCCAGTACTCGTGTAGTTGGTTACAAAGACAAGTAAGTTTTTCCTTTTTACATCATCTCATTGTGGCCCCTATTTTGCCTGTTTACTGAAGAATAGCCACTTTTCAAACAGCAGGCGCCACACTTAGACAGCCTAGAACTGTCTTTCATATTCTTGATACAGCTGAGATGTAGTTTTCCCATGAATAATGCAACAACATTTTTCTCCTGTGAACAGTTATAAAAAAATGCATGAGGCATCTCTCTGGATGAGTTGAAAAGCTTTTGTTTAAATCTCATTGTTTGGAGGTTAAATCTCCTCCATCTCTCAGCCCAAATGGAGAGCAGCATGATCGGTTCAGCGCGAGCCAGCTCAGAGTCTGCTCTCATTACTGTTCATATGCTATCTCATACAGACACATGCGGAGGAGACCCCCACTACCCAGTCCCCCACAGTGAGCAGCACGATCGGGATCAGCGCATATTCAATTACTATGAAGATCTTTGATTTGCGACGTAACATGCAAGAAAATTGCTTCTCCCTGGTCGCAAGAAAGAGAGCCTGTCTGTCTGACACTGATGCATGCAGATAAGCACAATGACACACACATACACACCCTTAGGAACCAGATCATATCAAACCTACATGAAGGGGGGCCTCAGCAAACTTCCAAGGGGGGCCGCAGGCTTAAAGATGAGTGAATATATTGTTCTAATTATTATATTTAAAAAAACTTTTATGAGAAAAATAAACTGAGATATTTTTTCCCTCTCAATATCTATAGTTTTTATTGAATAACATACAGTTATTGAAACTTCTTGTAATCATGTTTATGGGGTGTTTATTAACATAAATACAACATAAAAATGTCCAAAAAGGGAATAAATAGTCCAAAGGGAATAAATTGTCCCAATAAACAGGGGATCTGTCCTTGTACCATTAAAACATCCTGCAATTTTCATAGTTTAAAACGTCCCCCTCATTACAAACAAAGCATTTATTTAAACAAGCTCCAAAAATGCCTCGTTTGGATATTGTGGGGTTTGTGATTTCACATGGGCAAATACATTTGCATATGCCTGCCTCCAGAGCAAGACATCGAGTTATACATCATCGCACCATAGGCCCCACCCACTGGCATTCAGTCGCTTAAAAGCATTCGCTACACTAGATGAGAGCGTTGCGTCACATCAAAAGCAAATAGAAGGCATTATAATCACTGACACTGTCTACACTGCAACAAAAAACAGATGCGTGTTCAGTTTCTGACAGTCTTAACGCACTTGAGTCTGCTGACAAGAGGACAAATGGAAAAGTGAAAAAGATCCTAGCATCAGGGATTTGGGGAGTGTTTAGTGGATGGTTTTAATGGCATTCTGTATAACATAGGAGGGTTATGTTTGTTCAGAGCATTTGACTGCATATTGTTTTGTAAACAAGACACAGTGTAATGGAGAATTCGCAAATAAACTTTTGTTAAAAGATGAAGCAGCCAACTGTATTGGATGTGACATTAGCTGCATCAGAAACCATAAGTATGATTTGGTAACACTTTCGTATGGGGAACACATATTCACTATTAACTATGACTTTTGCCTCAAAAACTCTTAATTTATTGCTTATTAATAGTTAGTAAGGTAGTTGTTGTAGTGTTTTAGTTTAGGTATGGGGTACGATCTAGGGATGTAGAATATTGTCATGCAGAATAAGGCATTAATATGTACTTTTTAAGTACTTATAAACAGCCAATATGCAAGCTAATAAGCAACTAGTTAAATGTGAGATTTGCTCCCCATACTAAAGTGTTACCAATGATTTCATCATGCTTTGTCTGTAAATGACAGTTTTATATGGATAATGTTTTCAAAACACTTACGTGCAATCCACCTTTTTTCTACGCCCTATGATGCTTTGCACGATCATGGGAATAACTTCCATTAAACTGTAAACAATCAGTGAAGGGTTAAATTTTTTTTAAAACTACAATGAAGTGACATTATTCTACTCACCGTTCAATCATCGAACATTTAAAGGAAATTTAAATGTATAAAAAGCATTAATAAATTACTACAACACACCATGAAGAACTCCAAAAGCTTGAATATTTCTACAGCAATGTTACATTATGTAACTTACGTTGCCTTAAGCAAAAATGGTGAATAAATTTAGCATTGAGTGATAATATTTCAAAGTGCTTTCCGTCATTTTGACAGACAACAAATACTGCTTTAGAAATGTCCAGTAAACACTAATAGGGATAAGAAGTGAAAAGGGGAGATAATTACATTTTAAAGCATCCGTGTAAAAACAAACCTGGAAAGAGACGTGAGGATTTGGGGAGAAAAACTAGATATTCTTAGTGCATTCCAGTGAATTATTCATGGGATAAATCGGAAATTAAATCGGGAGAGCAGAACACAAATGCACAGTAAGTTGTCTTTTTTCATACTGTTACAGTGGAATACAAAGAAAAAAAGAAAATAATCAGGAGGAAAAGAATGCAGCCACTGAAAAGGGCTCTTGCCACAGTATTCTTGTGATACCACATTAAAATACCAAGCATGAAGTGAAATTAACAGTGATGATTTGATGATTTGTTTCAGTCTTTTTGAGTGGAAGTTCCCAAAAAAATGGACGGGCCACTCATAATACAAAACGCAGGCTTGTCAGGAAAAAAAGTGGAGAGTAAGTGGGCATTGATACTGTTTCCTATGCAGTGATGCTATCTTAACAGTGGCCAATTACTGGCAAAGCCTTAAAGGAACCGCCACTTAAAATGTATCATTTCAGTCAGAGGGTCAGAATGAAGGTTGAAAACAATCATTCATATATATATATAAAAACCATGTCTTGACCCCTTGAAGAAAAATAGGCTTAATTCAAATATATTATGCAATTTTTCTTTCCAAGCAAATTATCCTTTTTAAGGATTTTTTGATATTTTTAACTGGGAAACTAGACAATAATTTCATTAATCAGTATTTTCTGCTGTGCACAAAACAAACACATGCGTATACACAACTCCTACAGAAGTTGGCCTTGTCTCTACAATCCCTAGGCAGAGAACATGATAATGAGTCTGTCCCCGTCCCGATCTGGGTGTTCATTATTGTTTACATTTGTTTAGCATGCCATTTGCGTGCAGAAAGTTGTGCTCTTATGTAATCCGACTCATTAGTGGGGTATGAGAATGAGTAGAAAGGTGCTGCAGACAAAAGGGACTCTGACTTAAAAATTAACCGGGACTGACACAAGAGAAACAACACTGCTTAAAGCAATAAAGCTGAACCAAATCATGGATGCTCAGATCCTGATTGTTTCCCACAATGCCCTCTTACATTACCTCAGTCCATGCCACTGTTTCTTATTCCTGCACACAACAACACAAAACACACACTTTTGAAAATGGGTTTCACAGTGCAAGTTTTTGAAAATGATACCGTTAACATCTCTGTTGTGTAAACTACTAATGCGCAAATTTGTGAAAACGGTGACGTCATACGCGTGTGTATTATGTAAGGGTGGGTCGAGATCTCATGCCTCGAGATCTTGCAATATTAAAATATTAAGAGATTTCTCGTTGAGGTGAAAAGCTGTCTCGTGATATAACCTTGACAGAGTGTGAGTGTGAAATTAGCATAGATTATGCCACCGCTACATTTACAATACAGCCTCCACTGACGTTTTGATAACGGTCGCTTCAATTCAAAACCGAAAGCGTCTGCACTGCTCATCCAGCGCGAGCTGCAGAGTCGCACACAGTGCAGCAGGAATCACAGTTCACTGCTGACATGACGAGAGTAAGGAGAGATGACTGACAAGACCATGGTCAAGGATTTGTTGCGCATCAGAGCCTAAGCGTCTGACAAATGTCTTATCTTGTATAATGCGCACTCAGCACTGCCGCTTCCCACTCACCAGGTACACGCGATAGCGAATTCAAAAGCGATTTTAATACCACGCAATAGGTTGTTTGCAATCACGTGGTTCTGGTGACGCGCGAAATTCCGGTGGAGGGCAAGCAGTGAAAATTAGAATGGAAGAGATGGAGAAAAGTCCTCTCTGTGCTGATTTAGAAAGGTATAAACAGAAAATCACAACATATGTTGGACGTGAACTTTATGTTATGAAGAGGAGAGACTTTTCTACTGAATTGAAAGACTTGATTGCCGTCGAGGAGGTAGATATAGAGAATGTGAAGCTGCCGTCTCGCCGTGTTCAGTTCTAGTTTGATTTGTTTATTTCGCGCTGCCTTTCTGCTAGTGATGTTAAGGGCTGTATTTTAATTTTCTGTCATGATTGTGAAAAATGTCGCCATTGTTGGTCATTTATGCTGAATCGAGAATTGTAACTCACGATATCGTTCGGGGGAAAAACTGGACACAATTTTCACCTTGGTTGAGGAGGTGAGGGAAGACGACTTTTAGCAAATGTAATAATGTCACTAAATAAACCCACAGCCTTTCACTCAAAATAATCACATACTTAGCTGAGTTTTGTATTTGGTTTTTGTGTAATAATTAATTATGTTTGCGAGTGACTCGCTCGCTTGTGAATGATTTTAACTTGCACACAGCCACTTCAAAACTGTTGACGAGCTTCTATGTGTTTGATTTTGGTTGTCATTTGTTGAAATAAATACAAAAATACAGCATGTATGTAGTCCCCTGAATGTGACCCTCCGATTCTCCTTCGTGGCCATATGGGGAAAGTTAATATTTACAAAAACAACATTAAAACTAGTTACATTTACACGCTTCCAACAAAGAAATGCATTGACTTCTGTCAGCTTGTTATACATTTATTTTATTTGGACATTTTCTATCATACGACGGCTGAAGCAGCAGCACGTGACCAGATCAACATTGTGAACGGAACACTACAAAACTGAAGTGAAAACACCAAATTATCATTCAATAGGATAAAATAGCTTCTCCTCCCTGCAAACGATAGCATGAAGAATGTGAATATTTTACCGAGTCAAAAACAAAAGGTAAGCAGGTAGCCTATCCATATTCATTTCAGTATCAGCAGACGCAAAACGCTATAAAAGGCGACAACTTTTAAAGTTAAAAAATGAAATAAGTTATAAAAAACGATTTGAGCAACCATAAACAATGCAAAACATACGAATTTTGAGTTTTTGATAGGATTCCTATATAGATACATCACTCCCTGCCCTCCAGACTCATTCGCGCTGCTGCTGTGACGTCATGTGCAAACAACCTATTGGAGAGAGGCTCCCTGATGCAAGCAAATTAGGCTACATATAATATCTTATAAATATATCTTAGCTCTGCATCATACTTGAAGAACAATTTGATCTCTGTTGCACTTTGAATATTTAGAGAGTACTTTGATTATGGTTGCACTTATTGTTTGCACTAAATAAGACTATTTACACAGTTTTTATTTCTGAGTTCAATTTGTGAAATGGAGTTCAGTTAAGAGGTCACACACCTGAAAATGTGTGAAAGAGATTGTAGAGAAGGGAGCTCTGTGTTCCATGCTGTGATCAGTGAGGGAAGAGCATGTCTTCGCATTACCGAGACCTCTGTCACCTGCAGCAAGTGCCAAGTGAATAAAAAAAGCCTCTTCTTGGCTCTGCATTAGGACATTGGCCTCTTACCAAGATGAAAAATATTTTATTTGAAACTACATATGCATCCTCACATGCAGATATTTCTAAACACACACGCACACGCCACCCGGTTCAGTTAAGAGGTCACACACACCTTCAATCAGAAGTTCTAGAAGCTCATAATTCATGTACAGTTCTAAGGTCTGAAGAGACTCATGTCAAATCATGCAGGAGAGAAGCCAGTCAGTTGAGTTTATGGCAAAACCTTTTACTGTGCTTGGATATTGTTGTGTTTTACTGCATATGATAATTCATACTCAATAGAACTGAAATGACATTTATTACAAGATGATTAGTTAAAACTTTTCAAAATGCACCTGCAGACTATTTTTTTTCAGACTATGTACTCTGTCATTTAGGATTTCTTAAAAATACTGTGTAAAAAATTGTCTCATTCTTGTGAACCCAGTCTCGTGTCTCGTCTCTTGAGCTAAGTATTATGTGTTCAGTCTATAATTGTGTAGTGTTTCTTTACAAAGTGACATCGCCAGCTACTGGCCTGGCATCCGGAATACAGCATTTGAACATGAGACAGCATTGTCATCTTTACGGGAAAAATGTAAAGGGAAAAACTTTTCCATTTTTAGTACATCGTTGTCGTGTAAACGTACCTTTTAGAAGAAAATAGTTGCTTCAGGTGCTTCATATATATACATATATCTTCATATATAGAAACTTTTAGAGGTTTCATTATGGAATAATTTTATGGATTTAGATTAAATTCATTTTGTCACTAATATTTTATCACTAGAAAAATACCTTGAAAATTGAAATGAGATGATGAGTTGAATCAGGTGTTTTAAAAAGTAATTAATTTCAGAACTGTTTTGAGCACGACTCACTGATCTCGAATTTAGAATTGGAATTCATTTTTTATTTAGATTTGGTGATCTCCAGAGCTATAAGCGACAATGGCTTATGTGCAGTTGAGAAAATATTAACTTTATGCAAATGAGCAGTGATGTGTTTGCACCGATTACCAATAGAAGTGAAAACACTGGAGGATATTTTATTAATGCGAATGATTATATAATAAAAAATAATGTGTGTAAAACCGTGTCGGAAAAAATTAGTGTTTTTGATTAATGTATTGATAATCATTCATCTTGTTTATGATATGATGTATTGCACACTGCTGCAACTTATATTCAAATGCTTTCTCCTGCAGAATATTTATTTTAGTGGCAAGAAAAACTGATTGCTTGTCAGATTAGAATGGCATCTGGTTTTAAAACCACTTGTTTGTCACACTGACCAAACATTTTCCAGTAGAGATGTATACCTCATTGTTGTTGTACAGGATACTTGGTGCAATGTGCACAGATGGGAAGGTCCTCAACATTTATAATCAGGTGGCAGGTCTTAGCCTCTTTATTAGACAAATATGGGGACACGTCACAAGTCGGAATTGAACCGTCTAATTTCGTTACTTGAGTTGCTTAAAGGGTTAGTTCACCCAAAAATTAAAATTCTGTCATTAATTACTAACCCTCGTGTCGTTCCAAACCCGTAAGACCTTCATTCATCTTCGGAACACAAAATTAAGATACTTTTGACGAAATCCGAGAACTCTCTGACTCCTCTATAAACAGCAATTTAACTACCACTGTCAAGGCCCAGATAGGTACTAAAGACATTGAAATTGAAAAGTTGGTATTGTTACACTCCTACTGGAGATACAACATAATAAATGTGCTTGGAAATTATATCAATATTACATTTGATTTAGCCTGAATGCATTAGACTTTACCAAGGCTGTGAGGGCTGGTCTTGACCTTGCTCTTAGCAGTCCAGAATGTCTGGCAGTGAAAAGTTTGCCCCAGTTACATTTTTTCCCATCAGAAAATGTGTGAAAGAGATTGTAGAGAAGGGAGCTCTGTGTTCCATGCTGTGATCAGTGAGGGAAGAGCATGTCTTCGCATTACCGAGACCTCTGTCACCTGCAGCAAGTGCCAAGTGAATAAAAAAAGCCCCTTCTTGGCTCTGCATTAGGATATTGGCCTCTTACCAAGATGAAAAATATTTTATTTGAAACTACATATGCATCCTCACATGCAGATATTTCTAAACACACACGCACACGCCACCCACCCACACGCATATCCTTTGCGGATGCATGTGATCTTCTCTCCAGGGTTTCTGATAGAGGTGAGTATAATGACAGATAATGGTTTTCTCGTTACTGGAATGAACTCGATTCCATTCCTGTTTCCTCTTTGCTTGTGACCTCTTACCTCACTGGCAATGTGTGGGGCCCCTGATGGCTCTGGGCTGTGGTGCTATCCATCTTCTCTTATTGAGTTTATTCACAGTCTGAGCTTTGTCTGTGTTTTTGAAAGCATTTGTTTCTCCTCTCTGACCTGAGGGAGACTGAGTCTGTCTGTGTCTGTCTTCGCAATGTTTCACCTGCCTTCACACTTTCATCTGCTCAACACCTCAACACACATCACACCTACTTAGAGAGAAAGAAATGATCTGTTACCTTGTTACTCTGTGTTCGAAGAAATGCTTGTGTGATGTATCAGATTTAGATGCATTACTTATGTGTAAATCTACATGATCAGCCTTACATATATGAATATATTTACACATGTACAATTATAGTACATGAGCATTTTCACTTGCTTTTGAAAGACAGTTTATACACATTCATTTTGAAGTATACATTCAAAAACAGAAGACATCATGCAGCATATACAGTATTCAATATGATGGCAAAGCTGAATTTTCAGCATCCATTACTCCAGTCTTCAGAAAACACTCTAATACTGTATCCTGATTTGGTGCTCAAGAAGCATTTCGTATTATGATTTGGTTTGATTTGACCTGATTATTTTCAATTTTATAATTATTATTTTTTTAAATGGTAAACACAAATTTAGGGACAGTCAGTGTCTTTGTGTTTGGAGTAGTTTAGCAATCTGGATTTTATGAGTTGAAACTAGGTGAAGAGTATTTTTTGCAATCATTGCATTGAATCTTTATTGTCAAAACATGTTGTGATGCAACGATGCATATTAACATACCTCAAACTGTTTGCATATCTCCCATGGTGTGTGTACTTATGCATTACTGTTGAAGCATGGATGATATCAGTGGTTTCCTGAGCTAACTGCTTTAGTTTGTTCTATTTATAGACATTGTCTCGCAATTAAGAATTAGCTCCTGATGGAGATGGCAAAGACCCTAACGCTCAACAGTTTAGGCACAGCTGCACAGATAGCAGCAGTGATCAATAAAGTCCTCTAGCTTGCTAACATTTTATTACTGATAATATCATTGAGATGAAAAATTGTTATGGGACTCTCAGTCGCAAGGTTGGTTTTCTAGGAAAAAAGGGGGGAGGGACGCTGAAAAAAACGTAACATGATCATGCATGATGTGCACATTTATGTTGTTCTGTTGTTGTTTTGGTTAATATATGCATTTTATTATTTTTTTTTTACCTCCGAGATGACCTTATAGTCAGCCAATAAAAAAAAAAAATTGGTAATTGTCTTTCAGTCGTCATTGACACAGTAATTGATAACTTAATATGCAAGACCTTTGAATACATCAATAACTTCAACTTTAATAACATTGATTACCCCATGGATGAGCTTATTAAATCATCTGTAATCTTAATAACATTGAATTGTGTGTGTTGGAAACAGTGTAACCATTTACACTGGCATGTGATCTCTCTCTCTCTCTCTCTCTCTCTCTTTCTCTCAGTGGTTGTATTGGTTAGTTGTGACCACATAAAGCAGGAAGAAAACAATGCTAAATGCAAACAATAAACTGCAGCTAGCCATTTAATTTTTTATTGTAATGATGGAGAAAATATTTCTCATATATTTTGTTGTTGACATCAAATGCTGTGTATCAAATCAAATGGTATGTTGACCAGTAGCGGCTCCTGACCATAAATTTAGGTAGGGCAGAATCTGGGTCTTAGCGCTAGTTTATGAAAAACATTTTGTAAGCTTTATATTCGAATCACTGAACACATGCAGACACTCTTGGCAGAGGTCTAACAACCTTGCGTTATTCAGCCTGAGGGTGGCTAATGTTTATTGACAGACACATAGAATACTATCTTAGTACGCTATGCTATCTTAGAATGTTACAAGTTGTGGAGGAATTCCGGTGAGGAAAAGAAACACAACAGAACTATATAAAGGCTATTCACATTAGCATGTTTAAACTTTCATTAATATGATACGAAGAACAGACATGCCATCTAGTTGCAGACTAGTGTTGTCAAAAGTACCGGTACTTCGGTACCAAGTCGGTACTGAAATTTTGAAAATGTGACGATACCCGCATTTATAGTACCGGTAGTACCGAGATTCCGGGTATATTCGGTACCCTGTGGCAGTATTTACGTGAATATGACACGAGTGAAGCACAAAGCTTTGTTTACAAAATAAATAATAGGTTAGCAATTAAATATGACATCGCAGCCGTGGAAACATTTTGGTTCATGCCGAATGAGAGGTACGCGAGTCCATACATTTAAGCTCTGTCGGCTTTGTATTCTGTTTTGTGAATCGCGATCTGGTCACCTGATTAGCAGAGAATTTAACAATATTCCATTAGTAATTTCACTGAACATGGAATCTGTTTCCTTTCCCGAATCTTTACTCACGCAGGGGATTATAAACGTTTCTTTCTTTCGTTCGCATTTAGGCCTATTATAGGCTAATCGCATTCTTTACTGTGGTAAAGTAGAAAAAACACCGTAGGACGGAAACCTTTTTGCTTGCACGTCAATTTCTATTTAACACAGTTTGTGCTTGTTATTAGACTTAATAAGGCGCGTCAAGTTAATTTGTATAGTCACACACGCCGGTGATTTCTCTGGCAGCGCTAAATCAAACATAGCCTGAATGTCTTGCCCCCTGCGGAGGATAAAACTCGCTCTTCAGACCTTTTACAACAAGTGTCAGTTGCTTGTAACATAAGGAGATAACATGAATATATTATTAAAGAGAAATGGTATTTCTCCTGCTCGTGTCCCTCATCCCTCTCAAGTGCAGAACAGTAGGCTATGTCAAAAACTATAATAACGGGACTTTGGCTATATGACGCATCTTTGTGTGGAAATAAAAAACGAATGTTTTTTGAAATAATGTTTAACTTTCTTATTATTTAGGTTAGGCTACCATTATTTACCGATATTTATTTCATAGTTTTACAGGCTAGTGTGTTGTTTCACTGACAGAATTGCTAAAATAAACACGCACGTCTGTTACCCCTTTTGAAAAAACAAGCATATGCTGGTAAGGTTGGTTTTGAAGCTGGTATGCTGGTTTGAGCTGGTTTATGCTGGTCCAGGACCATCAGTATTTATATTTCAAAATGTATTTAATTGAGGTAGCCTATATATACACACACAAACATACACACACGCTCCAAATCTTATTTAATGTTTTTAAAATAGGCTACATAAAATAGTAAAATAGTTCCAACAAATTTTGCTGTGGTACCGAAATTGGTACCGAGAACCGTAAAATTTTCATGGTATCGGTACCGACTACTGGAATTTTGGTACCGTGACGACACTATTGCAGACTAATATACACATAGCTGAAGTGGACTGATATCGTCTTGGTCTGGAGCGAGGTCTACGTAAAGTAATGTCAAAATAAGCGGGGCAGTCTGAAATCTGCCCCAATGGCTCTCAATTAGAGTGTGCTGCAGTTCCATTTTTCACCACAGATTTACATTGGGAAAATTGTGGGATGCTGTGGAGCTGGGGAGGCCATTACGCTGTATCTTGAGAGTAAGCACGCCTATTTCACCAAGGTCCACTCACTGTAAAATTTCTGGCCTCACCACTGATCTATAAATATTTTGGTGGGGCTCTGTGTTTGGTCTTGACCCTATGTTAAAAATTTCAAACTAAACCACACTTTCAGTCAATTTGAAATGAGATTCCTCAATGCCATTCCTGTTGTATATTGTATGTTTTAGCTCTGCTCCTCATTTCCATGACTTGGCATAAAGCCCGAACAGACCCGCAAAGAGTTAATGTTTTCAGATCTATGCAGGAATAGCATTCTATGGATCAGTGCTCTCACAGTATGAGCTCTTTTTGCTCTTGCTCTGTCTGGTTTTCTTATCAAATTTGCCCAGTTAATCAATTCCCACAACAAAAATAGTCCTCGGGCAGGAAATGAGTGATAGCGCAGAACGATCCTTTCGGCATGATGTAACTATGAACCTCTCGGTGCTCCCTTGGGACAGCAGTGACCTTGAGAGTTCTTCGTACATAAATCAAACTGCCATGGAGAGTTGGGCGAAGGGAGACAAAAAGAGACAGAGGAAGAGAGCAAGACAGAGAGAGTGTACCAGTTCCCCACAAGCAATGTGGACGGAAGCCAATTGTTCTAAACATATGTTCAGATTTTTATGTATGTATGTATGTATGTATGTATGTACTGTATTTATTCGTCAAAGAAAAAAAAGTTTCATGGTATCCACAAAAATATTAAGCAGCACAACTGTTATCAACATTGATAATAATAAGAAATGTCTATTGAGCACCAAATCAGCTTATTGATTCTGAAGGATCATGTGACACTAAATACTGGCTGCTAAAAAATCAGCTTTGTCATCACAGGATTAAATGACATTTTAAAATATATTTAAATACAAAACAGTTATTTTAAATAGTAAAAATATTTCACAATTGTACTAATTTTACTGTATTTTTAATCAAATAAATGCAGTCTTGATGTGCGAGAGACTTCTTTCAAATACATTAAAAACTTACTGACCTCAAACTTTTGAACAGTAGTGTTTTTTTTAAATAAATTAACAGATTGTGTCACATCATTGACCCATTCAATAAAGCAGAGATCCACCCCTTTACAAGTGATCACAGGAGAAGCATTTGAGACAAAGTATTGAGCTTATTTGAGCCATTGCTATTGCTATAGCAGTGGTCAAAGTAATCACTTTACTTTACTCGGCACAATAAAGCCTGAATTGTGTAGCATCTAGGTCTATTGATCATAACAGCTGTAGATCATTGTTGGAGCAACATTCTGTGGAACATAGTGCTCACACAGAATGAGGATTTCTTGCTGCAGTTGTGTCTGATTTTCTTATATATAAAAAAGAAAATAGACCCGGGCAGCAATGAAGTGATAGTGTAGAATGATGCTGCAGAGCTGATGTAACTGTGAACCAGTGTTCCCCTGGAGCAGCACTGACCTTGAGAGTCCTCTCTTTCTCTACATTCATCCATGTGCCAGAGCGAGGAAGGAGGGAGAATCACGAGAGAGAGAGAGAGAGAGAGAGAGAGAGAGAGACAGAGCTGTGAGTGCAGTGTAGCCTGTTGTTCTAACATTTAGGCATAATTATTAACAAGAGACAATATAAAATGTGGGATTCAAAATCTAATTTAAACCCAAATTAAAACTTTTTTAGGATTTTGAAAACTTATAAACAGTAAAATATTATGAGATATATCAGATTCTGCGCTGTTTTTAGGTCATTAATCAAATAAGTAAATGTGTAACATTGATCATGTGACTCTTTGTACGGATGGTCAGATGTTCCTGCAAGATGCTCTTTGGATCATTCTCAACAGTGTTGGGGAAAGTTACTTTTAAAAGTATTTCAGACAGGACCACTTTGGCAAGTTACTTGAGTTTATTGAACACAATTATCTTTGGCGGTATGGTTCCTTATGGGGGTTCTTGCTCCAAAATTAATTGAACGTACAAGAGCTTAACATTACCCCCTGGAACCATCAGCTTGGAAATACATAGACAATTAAGACACTTAGTAATGTTTTTAAAGCGAATCATGGTAATCGTGTAGATATGGCAGTGGGTATCTATACTGTAGCTTGGTTATGAGGATGAGTGAGGTCCATACCAGCCGGGACTTGAAGCCTTAGTGATCTGAAACAATAGAAAGCGACAACCAGAAGGTGCACACAGTAATCTGCTCATGCCTATAATGAGGAGGGAGGGAGGGTTGCGAGCAGTTTGAGCATACTTACCGAGCAGTAATGCCACGTATATATGTCCCGTGTCTAATAGGAGAATGGTAGTGATTGGAGCGATTTGACATCTGACAGCGTCAGCTGGTCACAGCACTATACCTACGTGGCCTTCCTGAACTAACGCTGCGCTCGATTTATTTACAATATTGTAGTAATCCTTTAAAAGTAACTAATTACATTACTCAGTTACTTTTTATGGAAAGTAATGTGTTACGTTACTTTTTCTCATCTGGACTGGGCTTGCTTGTTTGTTTTTTAATAACAAAAACATCAACAACAACAAAGGCTGAAGGAAATGCAAATTCTTGCAAATACACACCTGTGGTCTGTTGCATGAAGCTAGTTGAACAAACTCTGAGTTTCAGAGTAGGTTTGAAAAATCCAGATAAATCCATCCTGGTTTAGATCAGATCAACTGTTGCACAATGCTCAGTATAAACTTTCTCTGTCAACGCAGGTTTAATCCAGAGTTTGCAAAGCACGTGCACCTGAAAGTGTGACACATGCGGCAAACAGCCAATCACACGGAACAAGGAGAACGTCAGTTTGATTCACTTCTCGCGAGAGAGCCGCACAATTCATGTCTCTTCCGAAGATTAAGAAATAGTTATGAAAAATATGAAATTAAACGCATTTACAAAGCAGGAATATACACTGATGCAGTGAAAGTTTGAGAAGGCAGCTGAAAGAAAATATCTGACTATATCAATGCATGTGAATCAAACAAATAGGCCAAATAATTAATATAGTTTCACAAAGAGCTCAAAAGAATACATGTAAACTTAATCTGTTTAAAAGCTTTATATATTATGCATGTATATGTATTTAAAAGCAAAGTTTAATATTGTCAATTAATATAATAGGCCTAATTATATGAATATGTCATGAATTATTCATAATTTAAATTTATTTAATATAAATATAATGAATAATTAACAGCAAATGTTAAAGCTGCAGTCCACAACTTTTTTGGGTTAAAAATTATCCAAAATAAATTTTTGGGCAAGTACATAACCAGCCAGTGTTCAAAACTATCTAATTATCTTGTCTCGATTCACAACAGTAAGCTTGTAATAATATTTTATAATAAGAGCGACATGGCGGATTTCCGCAGGAAATTCGAGCATGCAGCAGTTCCTCTGTGCGTCATTACATCACGTCCGTAAACAGAAAAGGAGTCCCGTCGAGAGGCTAGTCAGTGATATCATGTGAGGATGCAGCCGGTAGCGGCACATTTATAGCCTTTTCTCACAGCAGCTGAAATAATTAAATTTATCATTTTGTATCCAGAAAGATCCAAATGACAATCATCAGTGACAACTGGAGATTCAGCTGTGCTGAAATCTACAGGTAACGCTAATACACACTAAATACACAGTCACGCAATGCTGATGTTGTTAACAATAACCATTTGAGAACAATATAACAGTAATAATAATTTGCACGGTTTTGCATGATCCGAGCTAAGCGATCGTTAGATTTAATCATCATTGGCAGCACGATTTATTGTAGGCCTAATGCTTTTTTCCTCAGTTGGTCAGAACAAAAGTGGCAGAAATGTTACTTACTTGTTCAGATGATATTTTC
>RJVU01057857.1:69208-97483 GCA_003731715.1 Anabarilius grahami | reverse complement strand
GCAAGTACATAACCAGCCAGTGTTCAAAACTATCTAATTATCTTGTCTCGATTCACAACAGTAAGCTTGTAATAATATTTTATAATAAGAGCGACATGGCGGATTTCCGCAGGAAATTCGAGCATGCAGCAGTTCCTCTGTGCGTCATTACATCACGTCCGTAAACAGAAAAGGAGTCCCGTCGAGAGGCTAGTCAGTGATATCATGTGAGGATGCTGCCGGTAGCGGCACATTTATAGCCTTTTCTCACAGCAGCTGAAATAATTAAATTTATCATTTTGTACCCAGAAAGATCCAAATGACAATCATCAGTGACAACTGGAGATTCAGCTGTGCTGAAATCTACAGGTAACGCTAATACACACTAAATACACAGTCACGCAATGCTGATGTTGTTAACAATAACCATTTGAGAACAATATAACAGTAATAATAATTTGCACGGTTTTGCATGATCCGAGCTAAGCGATCGTTAGATTTAATCATCATTGGCAGCACGATTTATTGTAGGCCTAATGCTTTTTTCCTCAGTTGGTCAGAACAAAAGTGGCAGAAATGTTACTTACTTGTTCAGATGATATTTTCACGTGAAAATTCTTATTTTGGTCATACTTTCAAGACGTAGAATCTGTGATTCTGAAGTTCAGTATCCACCGGTGCGGTGACTGACAGCAAGCATTAGATTCATCCACGCTGACGAGCTGTGCCGATGCACAACGCACGTACAGATAACTGTTCCGCATATGACTGCAATTGCAGGTTTCAAACAAGAGATGGCGACAAAGAGGAAAAATCGCGGACTGCAGCTTTAAGCAATTTTGTCTCTAAAATGTTTTCACTATAAACCGATTTAATTTGGAGCGAGAGATACAGGGGGAGTGGCTTTATTGCATCAGATACATGTCACTTTACTCACAGCTGATTGGTCGAGTTTGGGTTTGTGATCTCTAACTCAGAATAAAACCTGCTCCGGAGCAGGTTAGCCATGTAGCGTAAGTTACCATGGCAATGAACCCCGCTAAAAACCAATCCACCTTCATAAGCCCAAAAACCAGAGTTTGCTCAAACTAATCTTGAACTTACCTGGGGTGCGTTTCCCAAAGCGAACTATGGTCGCAAGTTCCGTCATTACCAATAGAGTTCAATGGGACTTACGACCATAGTTGACTAACGATGCTTTTGGGAAACACACCCCAGGGTAGCAACTGAAACCGGCTTTGTGCAACAGGCCACTGTACAGTAGAGGGCGCAGCTCAAACAAACCTTTCAGCTGTGCTGTCATTCTGGATTGCAGAAGAATAGGACGCAGGAGAATACAGTTTAACACTCTTACTTCAGCAATAAAATAAATAAAACAAATGTGATGTTTATCTAAAGTCATTTTTGCTTATTCGTATGGTTGAAATGGATCATCAAAGGTTATCATCAAAGACATTGGTTAAAAAGTGAGATTAAATAAAGTATATTTGTATAATTTAACACTTAATTGTTGCAGGTTTGTGTTATATTCTGAGTTTGCATTTCACTGTTTTTATTCATTATCAGGAATACTGAATCAGTGTTTGTGCAAGTGAGATGAGAAGTTTAGTCTAGAACATCAATAAGCATAATGTTTACACAGCCCACACAACTACTCACGATTTCCCTCAACTTGGGAACAGGAAAGGTGTCAGTCTATAAATGGGAAAACAAAGTTACTTGAGTTACTTATTTGATATTTTGTTGTAATGTGTTAATTTACTAGTTACTAAAAAAAAGTAATATGATTATGTAACTTACGTAACACTGATTCTCAAATCCTGCTGGAGAACATGATCATCAGGTTTTACACAAATTTGTGGAGTTCATGCAGCTCGAGTGCTGCTGTCATTAAAGCAAAAGAGAGACTAAATAAACACTGACATTTTTATATTCATATTTCAGCGATTTACTCAAACCGTCAGGCTAATATAATTTGTAATAAAAAATAAATAAGAAGGATGCAAAACAAAATATTTTCACCAGTGGACTTATGTGTCACAACACGAATGGGGCTGCGTAGTCACAGACAATCAGAGTGCCTATGATGACCCTGTAAAAAGATGATGTATGTAAATGTATGATGACCACGTCAAAAGCACCTACAATGGTTACGCGAGTGGCGGAACTGGACCTTGGAGCAGTGGAAGAAGGTCACCTGGTCCGATGAGTCCTGTTTTCTTTTACATCACGTAGATAGCCGTGTACATGTGTGCTGTTTACCTGGGGAAGTGAGGGCCACCTACAGGACTTGAAGGATTTGCTGCCAACTTCTTGGGTCCAGATACCACAGGACACCTTCAGGGGTCTTGTTGAGTACATATAAAATCCTGAATATAGGCAGTTTATAAAGCTGTAAATGGAAAAGAAGAAGAAGAAGAGCGAAAGTGATGAAATTCAGGTGTGCATCAGGGATTATATGAAGAGTCACTTGAGTTGAAGTTTGCTTGTGTTTACTTTCTTTATGGTAATCAATGTAGCTTTGAGTGTTTTTTTTCTTATATACACACATTAAATGCCATTCTGTTTGATAAGAGGCATGTGTAGAATAGGGGAGGAGTCCAGACAGGAAATAGAAATGCATGTCTTATGGTTCTGTTTACACTGGAGAATTCAGGAGTCAAACATTTACATACACAACCACACACTCTTTTCTCAAAACGCACACATTCAGTGACTTTGAGTGCCAAGTGCTTTTCTAGCAATCGTTCTGTAATCCTGCTTTTGGTGTATTTCCGTATGAGAGGAGAAACAGAGGAAGTTAAGCACAGCTCAGACATATTAATGCCTAAGACACTCCAAGCTCTCTATCGCTGTTTTCCTGTCCATCTTTTTTCATTGTTTGTTTCTCTCTCTCTGGCTCCCTGCCTCTCTCTTCTTCTTGTTCTCTGTGGTCATGTATTACATAAATCCACTTCTTCTACTGACATTACACCTCCATGGTAACAGAAAGTCTTTTTATTTTTGTCTCTTTATGACTATTTAATTTGTTGTGTGGAGCTTGCTGCAGGCAGGGTCATTGTAGCACGTTAAATATAATCACAGTGCTGTACAGATGTAACTTCATATCAACAGTTTTCTTCCTTTCCCTACATCATCCCGCATAGGATCTTTTCCTGACAACAGTCACCATTTCCTCTAGAGGGGTATGTTTGGATGAACAGCAGTGTCTGTCCTAGCAAACAACAAATACACTTTCACACAACAGTGAACACATGCTTTCATTGGCCTGGCTTCCAGAAGTACATTTCCCACGTATAGAAGCAAACTAATCAAAAACATTTATTTGAAAGGGGGAAAAAGTGTTTGAAAATTATCTGCGAAGTTAAAATGACTCAAATCAGCTCTGTTCAAAGAGCTTTCTTATCTGAAAAGCCTAGCATGCCTCTGCTAGCCTGCAAAACCTCACTGTTGTGGAGATTGCCATAGTTTCCATGGAAACACAAGTTCTCTGATAGGTGGATGGCGCTTCAGGCTTATGGGTAGTGTAGTATTTTACTTGGAATTGCCTTTGAAATCACTGTCTTATGACAGCTCAAAGCTTATGGTAGGTCTGTCTAGTTTTATGTTGTTGCTAAAAATCAAAAGTTGCTAAAAATATAAAGTATATATGGGGACATTTTCTGGTCCCCATGAGACAGCTTATGAATCATACTTGAGTTTTTTTTTTGAGGGTTGTTTAGGGGTAGATTTACGGTTGGGGATATAATATACAGTTTGAATTGTATGAAAATAATTATGTCTATGGAAAGTCCCCATAAAACATGGAAACCCAACTTATATTGCGTGTAAGTGTGTGTGTGTGTTTGTGTGTGTGTGTGTGTGTGTGCACGTGTTGTTTTATGGTGCGTCTCTAAACACCTTTAACTTATTCTTTATTATTCTCAGGTTAGGTAAGTAAGTCAAATCTGATCTAATTTATAAGCATTTGAAGATACTTACAATCAGACAGAAGAACTTTCCGTGGTCTGTTCAGGCTCAATGACTTAAATTAACGCCACATGAGGCAGAGTTTAGTTATAAAGTTATAAGTTCATTTATTTATTACAATAGTATTTCTAGCATTATATGTATTCTACAAACATTCTATACAAGTAATTAAATAAAGTATAAATATCAAAAAGTTCTTCAGTCAAGGCAATATCAGCGATGGAGGCATCATCAGCGTTGGTTCTGGTGTCGGAGAAGCAGCCTCAGGTGCGAAGCAGCCCCCTCCTGTTCTGTTCTCTTCACGTTCCAGCCTTTTATAGACTATCTGACCTCTTGATGTCATCTTCTTTGGAATTCCCCTCATCTGAGTCTATATATAAAGGCCTCGTCTCTTTGTTCTCGGACTCTTCTCCTTTGCTGTGTCCTGCGCTTCGTCTTCAAGACATTCTTCAACGGTAATGATTGCCTTTCTTACTAATACATGTTATGTCCTTACTATTCTACTAGCATGCTTTATTAAAATCTTAAAACAACAGTTGTAGTGTCTTCCTTTATAAACATATTCTTAATAAAGCTCTACAACAAGCGTTTTGTCTCTTTTGTTTATAAACTACATTCTTATTAAAGTACTTTTACAAAAACAGTTGTCTTGTTTTTCTTAATAAGCAATTTATCTTATTAAACACTTATAAAAACCCATTTGTCTCGTTTTCCTCAATAAACAGTTATCATCAACAAGTTATCATACATTTTCTCTCTGTTTTCACACAAACAAGTTATACATGTTTTTTCCTCCAAGATATCCCTTTTACATTTTTTTATATAAAAAGCTATCACTTGTTTTTCTCTATAAACCAAACATCTGTTTTTTCTTTATATTCAAATCACAGTTGTGTTCTCATTATTATTCTTTATAAATAACTTATCTCAATAAATGTATTTTCTTCTTAAATCTCTGTTCTCATTATTATTCTTTATAAGCAGAAGAGGTACAACTAGCATAGAAAAGATGCATTTCCTAATGAAGCAGCGTGTGGCTGATATCAACAGCGTGCACGTTTTTGTCATTTATAAGGACACAAATTTGTATAATGACATGGGTATTACACTGGTATTATGACATAAACATGAAATATGAGGACATTTCATGAGTCCTCATATATAAAATAGCTTTAAAAACATACTAAATGTTTTATTCAAAATGTAAAATGCAGAATGTTTTCTGTGATGGGTAGGTTTTGGGGTAGTGGTAGTGTAGAGGGATAGAATGAACAGTTTGTACAGTATAAAAAACACTACTCTGTGTGTGTGTGTGTGTGTGTGTGTTTCTCCTAGATCAAGGATGGGCAGTTCCAGGAAGGCCACTGTCTTTCGAAGTTTATCTACATCCTATATGTAATCAATAGGCATTGCATACAAATACCATTTATTCATTTTACCTGAAAATAATTGTGTAATAGTACAGTAATAGCAAATTAATAACAGTAATAGCAAAAGAATAAATACTATTTTAGAAATTGATAATGTGTTACTGGTAATCATGTTATTGGCATCTGTACAGGCAGTGTATCACCATAGTATATTGCTGTACTGCTTGTTCACAGGAGCCAACAGATTTTTCCACTTTTGAGCACGTGTTAACGCCCGCGCTTCTTGTGTTTATTTTCAGCCGTGTCATTTTTCACAGGTCGCTCCTTGACAACTGTTTTTTTTTTTTTCCCCAACACCTCCTAAGACATACATTGTGCTGAGAAGTAAGAGCATGAGAGGAGGAGTTCGGTAGACCTTAATTTAGTTGCCAGGTAATATTTACAGAACAAGTCTTACAGAGTTTCTATTTTGATCCAACAATCAGAACACAGCAGTTTGAACATATTTTCTCCTGAATACTGTGAGGGAAGACGTAGGATGTAATCAAATGCTAAAAATGGCATCACTAAGCTGTGACCAACAGCATAACAGACCAATTTACAATATCACAATAATGTTCAATGTGAAATATGTCATTTCTGCAGCAATTGTCACCAAACTGAATTACAAAAAAGATTGTTGTTCACCCCACTTGTCTTGCTCTTGCCATAGAGTGAACCGGCCTTGATTCCGGATGTATTTTTCCAATAGGGTTTTTTTAAAAGTCTTCATTAAAGAGTTAAAAACCATGAAGCAAACCAACCAGCTATAAGGTGCCTTGAGTTTACAAACTCTGATTGACTTTAAAAAGTATTTAAAAATCAGACAAAAAGACAAAGGTACAAGACTGCTTTAATGAGGGAAATATATACAATCATATTTAATCATATATATATATCAGACTGTCCTCCAAAAAAACCCCGACCCTAAAGGTCGTTTTTCAAGCACATTATTATGACCTATTTACGTTTTAAAGTCATGCGCCCTCTAGCTGGCATAAAAATAATGACAGCGTCGTGTTATGTCCGTTGTCATGAAATGACGTATCGTTGCCAATCAAAATGCTTGTTCATTTAAATCCAATGTGTGGACTTTTTACACCATTTTTCCATTTAGCAACGACTACACCTACACCTACCCCAACCCTAAACCTACCCTTGTATCTGGCACCAAGATGTTAGCAGCAGATCCTTTAAGTCCTGTAAGTTGCGAGGTAGGACCTCCATGGATCGGACTTGTTTGTTCAGCACATCCCACAGATGCTCGATTGGATTGAGATCTGGGGAATTTGGAGGCCAAGTTAACACCTCAAACTTATTGTTGTGCTCCTTAAACCATTCCTGAACCATTTTTGTAAATTACGCTGCTGAAAGAGGCCACAGCCACCAGGGAATACCGTTTCCTTGAAAGGGTGTACATGGACTGCAACAATGCTTAGGCAGGTGGTACGTGTCAAAGTAACATCCACATGGATGGCAGGACCCAAGGTTTCCCAGCAGAACATAGCCCAAAGCATCACACTGCCTTCGCCGGCTTGCCTTCTTCCAATAGTGCATCCTGGTGCCATGTGTTCCCCAGGTAAGTGACGCACCCGGCCATCCACGTGATGCAAAAGAAAACATGATTCGTTAAACCAGGCAACCTTCTTCCATTGCTCCGTGGTCCAGTTTTGATGCTCACATGCCCACTGTTGGCGCTTTCGGTGGTGGACAGGGGTCAGCATGGGCATCCTGATTGGTCTGCGGCTATGCAGCCCCATACGCAACAAACTGCAATGCACTGTGTATTCTGACACCTTTCTATCAGAACCAGCATTAACTTCTTGAGCAATCTGAGCTACAGTAGCTCGTCTGTTGGATCGGACCACACTGGCCAGCCTTCGCTCCCCACGTGCATCAATGAGCCTTGGCCGCCCATGACCCTGTTTTTGTGTTTGTGTTATTTATCATTTGAATATGACTAGCGTAGTTTTCATGTCAGACACAGTAACTGACATTTTTCATGTATTTGTATTTTTACCTGGAAAAATGTGTACACTCTTGCTCTGGATTTTTTATATCTCTGTATAAGATTTTTGATGGGTCATACAACTCTGGGAATTCCATCCATTTAAAATGATCTTTCTCCATCATGTTTTTAACACTCTGTTATGAGCTCAGCGAAATGTTCAATGATTGGTTGTTAATAATCTATTCAATAATTGTTAAAGCCAACATGGCTGCCATTGCCGCTCACAAAAAAAGTAAAATATTTTTATCTTCAGCGGCACCTGCAACAAAGAGCCGTGCTTGGGGAAGTGGCAGGATTGTGTGCACCACCTCTGCACCGCCAGTGAAACCGCCCACATTTCGATGCTTTCCACATGTCTCCAATTGAAAATGAACTAGACACTCAAGACTGCTGTGTCCCATGTGAAAGTATGTGTGTGTAACCCCCATAAGGTGCATTTGCAGAATCATTGATAATATAGATTTTCACCAGGAATTCCACTGTTAAACATGATCATTTAAAAAGTCAGTTGAAACAATGCAGGCTGGTGGCTTCAACAAAAGCATGGCATTGACTGACAGCTTTGTAGCTGACAGTAGGTCTGTCTTTAGGTTTATATAGGGAGTCCTATTGATAAAAAAATTTAATTTGCAGATTGGTACTTCCGGAACCTGACTGTTGCACTCTATGTGCACTGCACTGTCAATTACTGTAACTGGATCATCAAACAAACTAAGCAAGGTTTCATCACACCGCAGATCCACAGTGTTTGCTCTCGGGGGAGTAAACCTACAAATTGCTTACTTATAGTTGACTCTCCATATTAAAGGTGCAATATATAATATTTTTGCAGTAAAATATCCAAAAACCACTAGGCCAGTGTTATATATTTTGTTCACTTGAGTACTTACAATATCCCAAATGTTTCCAACTATTTGTAAATCGTGAGAAAATTGCAATTTTAACCAAGGCTCCGGGACGTGTGAGGAGTCGCCTGTCAATTGCGTCATACCCTCGTTTTCCGGTTTTATTTAGTAGAAACCATGGAAACACCAAAGACGCTTTAATATATTACACGTTTTAATAGACAAGGGAACAACTGTTTTGATATATTTATAGACAGAAAACTAATTGTTGTTATATAGCTCAACACGTTTAGTCTTATTGTTTAAATCAATTTTCTTGATTTTTGTCGAGTACCATGCTTTACCATGCCTCAGATAAAAACACTATTTTGTCAAATAGCTAACATAGCATAATCAGATGCAGCTTTATTTTTATTAACAGTAAAACATCATTTTCTCCATTATACAATACGTTTTAAAATTAATTGCATGCCATTTATCAACACAAGCCATCAGGCATTTAATATGATATTCTAAAATCGATCTATCTTACTGCAGTGTGCAACAAGTGTCTCACAGCAGCCACTGAGCGAACGCACAGAGTAACGTTATATCATTTTCAACACACTCAAATGTATCTAATATGATAAACAGAGCTGCGTTACCTCATACTCATGACCGGAAAAGCGGAAGCGGCGCCGGCGACTGTGGCATAATAAAAGTTCAGCTGCTCGTGAGGCGTGTGTTGTGCAATCGCTCCAGCGGCCTCGTTCAGCTCCAACAACACTCGGTCCTGCTCTGCTTCATACTACAGTAACGTTGATAATTGCATCCATAAACATGATTTCTTCCTGACTCCAATCCCTATTCTTTTGCACCATCCGTTGAGATGGAGACCACATGTCCCAAGATTCCGCTCTAAAACTTGGCGTCATCAAGCTACGCCTTTGTTTTGAATAGGCTTCTAGCGACCTCTAGCGGACAGAATTATTACATATTGCACCTTTAAGCGAGAAAATATTTTAGAACTTGCTTGGATTTGAGTCAGCAATTTAAAATCACTTTAGTTTTCAGCTCGAACAGTAACACCACAGTGAAAAAGGGATAAACCCTTCAAACCTAACAAAGATATTTATTCAGTAAAAAAAAAAAAAAATGTGCATATATTGTAGCAGAGACAGTTGTAATTAACAACATATGTAAGAGTTGTAATCGTCTCCTGAAAGATTGTGCCTCTGTCATGCCAGGGAGGTTAATTACAACTGTCTCTGCTACAATATGCACAAGTGAAAGTTTATCTACTGTTTTTCAGCAGATGTTTGGCAGGACAATGTTTGTGGAAGCATGCTGGAAGAGGTTGTGTAAACCCTGTAATATGCAAGGTTTTCACTTTTCTCCCCTACCAACACTGTGTTTAGTCATCAAATAACTTTAACATTATGAAAATCAAAGCCGTATAGGTGAATCAAAAGAAAAAAGAAATACAATAAAGCCTAGACATCTTGGAGATCACTTACAGAGGAAGAGACTGACATATGAGGATACTGGCAGATGCCTCTTTGTGTGTTTGTAAATAAATTGAATTTAGGGTACCTGGACACTTCCATTAGGCTTGCCATATTTCTATCTACACTGTTAGCCATAAAAGAAACAACACATGGCATATGATTCTATTATAATATATAAGTTACAATATATTTTATGTGGTTGGAGAGTCCAAATCATGTTTTCAAGCACACCAGGGTACAAAAGAGTTTGATAAAGGATGCAGCTCCTACAGCCACATTTGTTGTGTTTATATGTGTTATATACAGTACAGTCCAAAAGTTTGGAACCACTAAGACTTTTTATGTTTTTAAAAGAAGTTTCGTCTGCTCACCAAGGCTACATTTATTTAATTAAAAATACAGTAAAAACATTAATATCGTGAAATATTATTACAATTTAAAATAACTGTTTTCTATTTGAATATATTTCACAAAGTAATTTATTCCTGTGATGGCAAAGCTGAATTTTCAGCATCATTACTCCAGTCTTCAGTGTCACATGATCCTTCAGAAATCATTCTAATATGCTGATCTGCTGCTCAAGAAACATTTAATGTGTACAATTGTACAAAATATTTGTGTACAATATTTTTTTTCAGGATTATTTGATGATGTACAATATTTTTTTTCAGGATTATTTGATGAATAGAAAGTTCAAAAGAACAGTGTTTATCTGAAATCTAATCTTTTGTAACATTATAAATGTCTTGCTGAATAAAAGTATTCATTTCTTTAATTTCTTTTCAAAAAATAAAAATAAAAATTCTTACTGACCCCAAACTTTTGAACGGTAGTGTATAATGCTACAGAAGCTTTGTATTTCAGATAAATGCTGTTCTTTTGAACTTTCTATTCATCAAGGAATCCTGAAAAAAAAAGTACACAACTGTTTTCAACATTGAAAATAATCATAAATGTTTATTGAGCAGCAAATCAGCATATTAGAATGATTTCTGAAGGATCATGTGACACTGAAGACTGGAGTAACGATGCTGAAAATTCAGCTTTGCATCACAGGAATAAATTACTTTGTCAAATATATTTAAATAGTACACAGTTATTTTAAATTGTAATAATATTTCACAATATTACAGTTTTTTTACTGTATTTTTAATGAAATAAATGCAGCCTTGGTGAGCAGACGAAACTTCTTTTAAAAACATAAAAAATCTTAGTGGTTCCAAACTTTTGGACTGTAAAAGTCCAAATATTTAAAATCTAGTGCTATTTATATATTTAAAATCTAGTGCTATCTAGTGCTGATCTTGTTCTTTTATTTTTGAAGTTCTTGGATTCTTGTTCTTGTTTGTGTTCCTTGTTTCTTCCCTGATTGTATTTCAGTGTTTCATGTGTTAATTAGTTCTGAGTATTCCTAACCTTCCTGTTTTTGTCTTACATTGTTTGATGTAACATGGTTTTCATTTCATGTGGGTTTACTCTGATTTTCATGTGTTTGATGTGTATTTTTGTTGTTTCCCCCCTTATGCCTATTTAACAGAGATGTGTAAATAATGGGTCCATATCAGTTATCTACGGAGCCCCACACATGACTTGCAGGAAAAAAAGTAAATTGTGCACATGATTTACTATTTCTTTCCTTCGATTTGATAAATCGTACGCATGGTTTACTATTTCATTGCCTCGATTTATAAATCGTGTGCATGATTTAGCCTACTGTTTTTTTTCCTGCATGTCATTTGCAGGGCTCCGTAATTATCAAACTTTTTTTTTTTTTTTTTAAATAGCTAAAGTAAGATATGAGCAGCCTTTTCTGGTTATTCAGCCTTTTAATATACTTGGCTGTATTTTTGTAATTTTGTAAAATAATTAATTTACATTTTTTGATGTCCTCTGCAAAAGCTGAACATAGGCGGAAATATGAATTATTGAAAAGTTTGGCCAGTAACCCTTTTAAATACTAATTTGTTATGCTGATTTTGCCTGTCTGTATTTAGATGTTCATTTTATCTGAACAGTCATAATCCACTACTGTGCTACCTTAGTGTTACAGTGAGTGCTGCAAAGATGAGTCGATGCACAAAAACGGGTACTTTAATTAACCAAGGAGAACAGAAGCAACAATCACACATATGTAAACAAAGCAAACAGTAGGTCAGACAAGGAGTGCAGGGAGTAAGTCCATTATAAAGGGGGTGCAGATGATCAGGAACAGGTGCAGGTAATCTGTAATGAAGGGGAGATGACGAGGAAGTGAGTGCAGGTGTGGAAACGGGAGGATCATGGGAAATGGAGTCCGGGAACAGATGGAACTGTGACACTTAGGTCTCAAAATTACATTATGGACATTCAAATATTAATAAATTCAAATAAGGCAAATATAATTGAAATATAACCACATTCTGACTTATAATAATATTTCTGTGCACATGGCCACTTATTAACAAATTGAGTACAGTTCAAAAAATGTTAATCAGCACACTTTTCAGCTGGTATCAGAACATTTTTACACCAGGTCCTGCCTTTATGAATCCTGATTTGTTTTTCACATTTAACATTAGGTCAGATTCATGGAATTTAGGATCAAATGATCATATGTGCATTTTATAAATGAGGCCCCATGCAGGACCAGTTATCCATATATTCCATTTGACCTTTGAATCACTTCACGCTTCTGCTGATATATGTGCCGTTTTGTCCGATCTGGTAAAAGAGAAACAAACTGCATCATCAAGTGCTTTCAAAAACATAAACTCCTTCACAGTGAAGTAGAAGTCTTTGATTTTATATCTAAGGAGATCTTTAATACTGAAAAAGCGAGTGGCGTGTTTATCCGGGGATTAAGCCGAGTCATTTATGGCAGCTTTATGCTGCTGGAATGGAAATTAAGCTTTGGAAATACACTGCATAATAGATCGCAAAGGAGGGAAAGTTGTTATCAGTCTATAAGCACTGTACTGTCAAACTACCACGTCTTAAAAGTTTTCACTTGGAAATAAAATCAGGTTATTTGTAAAGTCATATACTTGCATAGAGACAGAGGGCATTTAGTATAATCTGAAAACCACCTCCACTAGGGGGGAAAACAATCCAACCGTCTCCATTGACTTTGTATTGCATGAGGCTGCCTCCTTGTCATTTCTGACTTATTACAAAAAACAGAACAATGTCTAAAAGCTGCTATGTGACAAGGTGTACAGCAAACAAGCCAAAAAACCCAGAAGTTTTTATAAGCTGTCGACCCCAAAAAACAAATGTTTAAGGACACAAAAGTGGATACAGGCAGTGAGACAGAGCACAACGGGTCATATTAAGAAATACATTGGAGGGGAACGTAATCGGCGACAGGTTATGCTAAACAAACAAAGAGGAAAAAAACATAAATTATTTTTAACCATGTCAAAGAATTATTTCACCTGTCGCCGAATACGTTCCCCTCCAATGTATTTCTTATAGTAATATGACCCGTTGTGCTCTGTCTCACTGCCTGTATCCACTTTTGTGTCCTTAAACATTAGTTTTTTGTGGTCGACAGCTTATAAAAACTTCTGGGTTTTTTGGCTTGTTTGCTGTACACCTTGTCACATAGCAGCTTTTAGACATTGTTCTATTTTTTGTTTTAAGCCAGAAATGAAAAAGAGGCAGCCCCACTCTATATAAAGTCAATAGGGACTGTTGGATTGTTCCCCCCCTCCCCGTCAGATTATGACGCGTGCCGCTCTGTCTCTATAGCTAGTCCATTTTCTTATATATGGCTGAATGAGTTCTCTAATAATGATTTGGCAAAAATGCACAACAGTTCATGATGTTGCCATTTAGCAAATGTGGATGAAATTGAAGTCTAGCTGTTCGCTCTTCATTGAAAAATGTTTCTTAGCTGTGTAAATGAGCCTCAGTGGATATAATTGTAGTAATTAGATAAACATCTAAACACACACTATACACCTCTAGTTTCATTTCAGCTGCAAGCTCACAGGAGTACAAATGCTCTGCTTCCTCTGAGATCTCTGTTGTCGCCTTCTAGAAGCTCTTTTGACAACTGTTTAGCTCACACAGAATGGAGACATCAAATATCTGCTTAGGGAAAGCACTATAGGACAGGCGTTGAGTCATAAATCAATAGTGCAAAATACACCATAACATACATGTGTCAGTTCCATAAATTGATTAGCCAGTCAAAAACTGGGTGAACCCACAAACCCAGCTGGATGGCTTAAAGATAAATGGAAGCACAGATCAGACCTTGGCACATGTCTTTCTGCCTCCATGCTGGGAAGATGTAGAGGAAATGGATGATTCCTCGGAACATCTGCCTGCTGGCCCAGTCGAGTCTCAGAGCAGCTTCTGCTCATGTGCATGCTGCCGATGCTAATCAGTCATTCATTTAATGCATGGTAGCGTGCTTCATAGCAGTGGGGGTGAAACTGTCCCTAGAGTAAAACAATTTTTTTCCTTACTGCAATTGCACATGCTGAAGTGTTTAAAAGGTTTATTTGAAATTTGCCCCTCTGAGAATTGAAAAGGTGTGTTTGTGGATCTATATATGACGATTAGTTTATTTTGTAATTTAAAGGTTTCTGGTGACCTCGTGTCCTCTTTTACCCCACTACCCCAAGTTGTTTACGAGGGAATTTAGATTTCATCTTTAGAGTTTGTGTACATACACAAGCAAATGTTCATAACTGCTATGTTCTATCTGAATTGAAAGTGGCCTCTGGTGTACAAATGTATTACATCCCTCACACTACAAAAGTGTATATTTAAACATTCAAATGAATGATTCATGAAATGAAATGTTCATATGGCTTTTGGAGGCTGTTTAGGATTTATAGATTACTCAGAAATCTGACTATGAAAGCTATCATTTTCCTTTTTCTTGAACAAAGACGTTTGATTCTGCAGAAGCATTTCTTCGCTGCATACACTACCATGAGAGTGAATAATAGGCAGCTGTTACATTGTTTTGTAATTGTTTTTTCTTTTTATGTATTCTTTGTATAATTTGTATAATTTGTTGAGATGTGCCCATCCAAGGATTTCCTCATGTTTGGTTCCTTCCTTCTTCATATTAAACTAGAGATTGACTGATAATCATTTAGGGTTGGATAATTTATTTATTTATTACCACTGTTTACACTTTTCAATGCAGATTGCAAAATGACAAAATAAATCTGAAAATTGGTTATCAGACAAAATATACAACCTAAATTCCGGAAAGGCTGGGACATTTTTTAAATTTGAATAAAATGAAAACTAAAAGACTTTCAAATCACATGAGCCAATATTTTATTCACAATAGAACATAGGTAACATAAATTTTACAATTTTATGCACAAAATGAGCTCATTTTAAATTTGATGCCTGCTACAGGTCTCAAAAGAGTTGGGACGGGGCCATGTTTACTATGGTGTAGCATCTCCTCTTCTTTTCAAAACAGTTTGAAGATGTCTGGGCATCGAGGTTATGAGTTTCTGGAGTTTTGGTGTTGAAATTTGTTCCCATTCTTGCCTGATATAGGTTTCTAGCTGCTGAAGAGATCGTGGTCGTCTTTCGTTTAATGATGCGCCAAATGTTCTCTATAGGTGAAAGATCTGGACTGCAGGCAGGCCAATTCAGAATCCGGACTCTTCTACAACGAAGCCATGCTGTTGTAATAGCTGCAGTATGCGGTTTTGCATTGTCCAGCTGAAATACACAAGGCCTTCTCTGAAATAGACATCGTCTGGAGGGGAGCATATGTTGCTCTAAAACCTTTTATATACCTCTCAGCATTCATAGTGCCTTCCAAAACATGCAAGCTGCCCATACCGTATGCACTTATGCACCCCCATACCATCAGAGATGCTGGCTTTTGAACTGAACACTGATAACACGCTGGAAGGTCTCCCTCCTCTTTAGCCCAGAGGACACGGCGTCCATGATTTCCAACAAGAATGTCGAATTTGGACTCGTCTGACCATAGAACACTTATCCACTTTGAAACAGTTCATTGTAAATGAGCCTTGGCCCACAGGACACGATGGCGCTTCTGGACCATGTTCACATATGGCTTCCTTTTTAGATGATAGAGCTTTAGTTGGCATCTGCAGATGGCACGGCGGATTGTGTTTACCGACAGTGGTTTCTGGAAGTATTCCTGGGCCCATTTAGTAATGTCATTGACACAATCATGCCGATGAGTGATGCAGTGTCATATGAGGGCCCGAAGACCACGGGCATCAAATAAAGGTCTTCGGCCTTGTCCCTTATGCACAGAAATTTCTCCAGTTTCTCTGAATCTTTTGATGATGGTATGCACTGTAGATGATGAGATTTGCAAAGCCTTTGCAATTTGACGTTGAGGAACATTGTTTTTAAAGCATTCCACAATCTTTTCACGCACTCTTTCACAGCTCTGCCCATCTTTACTTCTGAGAGACTCTGCCTCTCTAAGACATCCCTTTTATACCTAATCATGTTACAGACCTGATATCAATTAACTTAATTAGTTGCTAGATGTTCTCCCAGCTGAATCTTTTCAAAATTGTTTGCTTTTTCAGCCATTTGTTGCCCCCGTGCCAACTTTTTTTGAGACCTGTAGCAGGCATCAAATTTGAAATGAGCTCATTTAGTGGATAAAAGTGTAAAATTTCTCACTTTAAACATTTGTTATGTTATCTATGTTCTGTTGTGAATAAAATATTGGCTCATGTGATTTGAAAGTCTTTTAGTTTTCATTTTATTTAAATGTAAAAAAACGTCCCAACATTTCCGGAATTCAGGTTGTACAAAAATAATCAGTATCGTTAACAAAAAATGATAGTCTACCTCTAACTTAAACATTTTAGGGAGTTTTTCTTGCCACTTTTGCCTTTGGCTTGCTTAGTAGGGTGTTTGTAAGGCAATGTTGAAATTATGTGCCATGTGAAAAGTGCTATAAAGATAATTTGAATTAAAACTGATATGCATATGAACATTTCATACAAGAATTCAAATGTTAAAAGGAGATTGCATTAGCTATGTGTTGTGACACAAATGCTAAAGACGCAGTGCAATTTCTTTTTTTCTTTTTTTCTTTTTTTTTTTTCAGTTTCTCACTTCTTTTAACAGGATGTTATTAATAATTCCCAGCAAGACGTTAGAGGGATAAGGAATAGATAGGAATTAAAGAGTTCAACAGATGGAAATACAATCAAGAAACAGCTTTAGAGAGAACACATTGAGTACACAGAATTAGGCTCTTTCTGCATTTTACATTTATAGCACTGCCCTCATTTGAGTTTCAGATGAAAGAGACTGCTGAATTTCTTAAGTGCAAGTCATATATCTTACTGTTTAAACCATGCAAATATCTGCCCCCGATCACCAGTAAGACCCCCATTTCCAAGAGTGTTGGACTCAATTTTCATCTGTCCAGCTAAACGTCAGAATCACAGCCATTTCATCAGCAGACGTTAACACGGCTCTTCAGATTTCGTCTTGAAAATGCATAAATAAATAAAAACACATTTATTTCCTCTGAGCTTTGCAAATCATACCAGATTGAGAAACTGAAATCATTCCAGAGGCAATGTTGTTCTGGAAAGTGAAATGCAAGGTCATTGCTTTCTCTTATCACTTGATTCTTAAGTGACTCTTCAACAATGTTAAAAGAGGAGAAACAGAAACGACAAATCAAGCTACATAAAGCCAACCCCTTTTAATCTTTTCAGATAAAAGCGTCTTCTTAACACTCTAATTTTTGCTCTTACATGAAAAATGGGGCAGAAATTCTGCTTTCATTGCCTTCATCACGTTTTAATCAAAACTTTGTGCCGTCCTTGGCAGTAGCTCTCGAAAACAAATACCTGCTTTATGCGACCAGTTGTAAAATACAAATAAAAAGCCAATATATCCTTTGAATGAGTGCATCAGCCAGAGAAAAATCTGTTCTGCCTTCAAGAATCTGTTGAAGTAGACAGACGGTAAGTATGTTAATACACTGTTTCACGTCTGTTGATCAGCTCTGTGTGAAGTGTTAGTTTGTGTGTAGGATGTGTTTGAATGCTGCACTGTCTGGGGGCTGAAGCTTGTGTTCCATTCGAGTTTTTTATTTATTTATTTATTTATTTATTTTATTATTGGCTGCTTTCATACCTCAGTGTGTTTCATTTGGTACAGTGTGGCAGACTGTAACAGTAACCAGTGATATTTACCGGTCACAAAAACAGATTAACAGATTAACAGATTTATTAGAATTTAGATCTCATTAGAACTTAGAACTGCTCATTATCAATCAATAGCTCATGTGGCCACATTATTTAGTTTAGATTAATTATATTAATAGCTCTTACAGGTGCTTGTGAAGGCATGCCTCAATGGTTAAAAGTAGGTTACTTTCAATGAAAGGCCCAACATATTGGAAAACTTTTAGCTGTTGCTATGTGTCATGAGTAAGCAAATGAGTAGGCTAACACTCTGCATCCAAAATCGCAAATACTGTAGTAGATAGTTTAAGTAGTTTGAAACTTACTTCATGACCATTAAAAAAGTAGTATATATACATAGTTCTGTCATGAAACTCTAGATGGCGCAGGCTGATGGGTCTTAATGGAAACTGATGAAAATTACAGCATTAACTCCTAGCACAAGCTGATAGGTCCATGTCACATCTGCAGCCAATAAGCTTGTTGCTCACACATTTAAATGGCTGGTTACATTCACTATAGCAGATTGCAGCACGCTTCAGAGTTCCTCTAAAACCCTCCACCTTCCCCAGCTCCACCTGTATAGATCTGCTATGGGCAGAGCTGGGTAGTAACGGATTAAATGTAATCTGGATTACGCAATCAGATTCCAAAAATCAAGTACTTGTAATTAGAATAAACTACTTTTTAAATTACTCGTAATCAGACTACAGTTACTTTTTCATGGATTACATGATTACATATTATTTACACATTGGCAGTAAGTAGTTCACTGCAACTGTAAGATTCTCCTAATTTTTCATTTTTTTTTTATGTTTACATTTTTTTCATAATAACCTGCCGTTTGTAATTCTTCGAGTTTTTCTGGCGGTAAGGGGGAAATATAGATGAAATATACAGTGCACAGCATAAATGAGTACACCCCCTCTGAACAAATACAAAAGATGTACTTTCTTTATGATCACTAATACAATTCATGGAAAGATGGCAAAACTAAAATGTATTAAACATATACATAATAAAAACTGAGAAATATATGTTATTAATAGCCATAAAATAAGTAAATTAGCCAATTTTGTTTAAATTAAGGACTGCAGAAATGAGTACACCCTAGATTTAATTCAACAAATGTATAATATTCTAGTACTTAGTATGCCCTCCATAATTTTAAATATACTGCTCTGACCCCTCTTGGCACGGAGTGTACAAGTTCATGACAAATTGTCACATCTGTCCTGTTTAACTCCTGGATGATGAGCTCCTTAAATGCCCTGATCTTTAGTGGGGAGTGTTGCTCAACTCGTCTCTACAGAATCCCCCACAGGCGCTCAAGAGTGTTAAGATTGAGTGCAATACATGTCCACAGAAAGTTTTTCATCTTGGGAGAATGCATATCCTCATTGTCATGTTGAATTGATAAAGCACAACTCCCTCACACCTTCAGCACTCAAACATCCCTATGTAAGAGCTTTACTACCACTGAACTTTACTGTGGGAACCAGGCACTTCTCACTGTACTCCTCCTCTAGCAACACCATAACATTTTGTATGCTGTTAGATCCAAAATGATTGATTTGGTCTCATGAGACCGGAGTATTGATTCCCAGAATCTATATTTTGTAAATATGGGCTTTGGAAATTGCTAACTGGCTTTATTGTGCTTTGGCTACAGTAGAAAGTTCTAGTGAGAACATCAACCATGCATGTCATTTCTGCAGGCTGCATCTTACTCTGTGAGATAAACAGTCTCTCTTTTCATAGCTTTTGTTGGCTCTGAGACACTCGGTTGGTATTTCTCCTGCTTTTTGCCTAGCAAAAAAATCCCTCATCACTAAATGAAAGCTTAAAATGAAGGCCTGATTATTTCAAGTCCATTGTTTTTGAATTTCTGTGTTACTTTTGCTATATTTTCACACTTAAAACAATGATTTGGTAATCCTCTTGTACCACTGTCCTCTTTTGTGCTAAGAAATAAGTCTCCTGACAGTTCTCTCCCAAGTGATTCCACTGTTGTCAGCATTAAGTCTGAGAATGATTCAGTGGGCTATATAACACTTTTAATTGTTAAGAAATTACTTCTCTTTAAATGTTTTGGTTCAACATACTTACCTGTTGATCAAACATTGTCTTAATCTTACACCAGAAAATTTTTAATTCGTTTTATTTAGTAACTTTTAGGAGGGTGAACTCATTTTTGCTACAGAACATTTTATCACCTTGATAAGAAAATCTTATTTTCCTGAATAATTTTGACATGCTTCTTTGGTAATTGATTAAGCAGACTTGCTGGAACATTATATTTCTAAAGAACCGTAACATGCCTTCTAAGTAATTGAGTAATTGCTGACTTTCAGAAGTCTCAGAGGGGGTGTACTCATTTATGCTGTGCACTGTAGATAGANGATTGATATATATTAAATATAGATGAAACATATAATATATATATATATATATATATATGAAATAATAAAAATAATGTAATAAAAATAATAATAATATATGTGTTACATGTGCCCTGGGTCCATGTTCTATTTTCTTCATATGGACCCCATTTCCCATAATCCTCCACCTAGGAGCCAGTCATGCACTCACACCTGTTTTCCATCAGTGACCCTTTATAAACTGCACTCAAACACACACACATTGCTGAGTATTGTTTAGTCCTTTGTTTGCATTCCGTCTGTTCCTTGTCCTGCCTAGCCTTGCCTTGCCTGTATTTTTGACCCTGGACTGATTCCTTGTTTATGATTGTTTGCTGCCTGCCTTGACCTTTGCCTGTGTATTGGACTACTCTTTTGCCTTCCTGTTTCTGTTTGCTGGTGTTTGACCTACTGCCTGTACGACTACGCTCTCCTGTAAATAAAGCCTGCACGTGGATCTCCAACTCCGTTGTCCTGTTCCCATCCATTACAATATGAAATATAGATTAAATATTTGATGTAGCAGTGATATTGCTGTAAATTTCATGTTTTTTAGTATTTGTTTTTGTAATGTTGCTGTTTTCTAAATGTACTTACTTTTAAGTAAATATGTTAAAATCATAAGATGTGATTTTGTTTTATTCAGTGTTACTACAGCAAAAACTAATAGGTATGTTAGTGTTAGTATTTTAAAGTATTAACTGTCCATACATTGCACTTTAAAAAAATCTGTTGAGGCTCTTGTTGGTGAATAGAATCTATTTTTTGGAATATATATTTTCTTTGCATCTGTTAAAATAGCACAAGTTTGTCCTACAATATATGTGACATCAAATAAGGGTTAGCACAAAAGTAATCTAATCCAATAATGTAATCCAAAAGTAGTCAGATTATGTTACCAAAAATGTGTAATCTAAGAGATTATATTACTGAATTCAAATTTTGTCATGTAATTTGTAATCAGTAACTGGTTATAATTCATAAGTAATCTACCCAGCTCTGGCTATGGGTTATTGATATATGTTATTTGTGCAGCAGCACTATGTCTTACTCGCAGCAGCGTATCGGCGTATGTATTGGCAGTAGCAAGTTCCTGTACCTGCTCTGCAGAAGCAGCAATAATCAGCAGCAGCAATAATCTACAACAACAGCTATAATCTACAGCAGCAGCAGCGTAGCAGGTCTTTCTGAACAGGTGTGTGATTGATGATGCTGTATGGTATTGAAGCGTCTGTTGTATCACAATGCCCTGTTTGCATTGACGTGTTCATGACCTTTTTAGTCTTTGAAGGTCTAAATGCAGTGAATTTTAACTTGCGCTTGTTTAACCAGAACTAAATGAGTGCGTCTGAAATCGCATACTCTCTTGAGTAGGTACTTATTTTGAATAAGTAATTACTTCACGACTGCTAAAAAGTATGTTCTATATACAAACCCGATTCCAAAAAAGTTGGGACACTGTACAAATTGTGAATAAAAAAGGAATGCAATAATTTACAAATCTCATAAACTTATATTTTATTCACAATAGAATATAGATAACATATCAAATGTTGAAAGTGAGACATTTTGAAATGTCATGCCAAATATTGGCTCATTTTGGATTTCATGAGAGCTACACAATCCACCGTGCCATTCGCCGTTGCCGGCTAAAACTCTATAGGTCAAAAAGGATGCCATATCTAAACATGATCCAGAAGCGCAGGCGTTTTCTCTGGGCCAAGGCTCATTTAAAATGGACTGTGGCAAAGTGGAAAACTGTTCTGTGGTCAGACGAATCAAAATTTGAAGTTCTTTTTGGAAAACTGGGACGCCATGTCATCCGGACTAAAGAGGACAAGGACAACCCAAGTTGTTATCAGCGCTCAGTTCAGAAGCCTGCATCTCTGATGGTATGGGGTTGCATGAGTGCGTGTGGCATGGGCAGCTTACACATCTGGAAAGGCACCATCAATGCTGAAAGGTATATCCAAGTTCTAGAACAACATATGCTCCCATCCAGACGTCGTCTCTTTCAGGGAAGACCTTGCATTTTCCAACATGACAATGCCAGACCACATACTGCATCAATTACAACATCATGGCTGCGTAGAAGAAGGATCCGGGTACTGAAATGGCCAGCCTGCAGTCCAGATCTTTCACCCATAGAAAACATTTGGCGCATCATAAAGAGGAAGATGCGACAAAGAAGACCTAAGACAGTTGAGCAACTAGAAGCCTGTATTAGACAAGAATGGGACAACATTCCTATTCCTAAACTTGAGCAACTTGTCTCCTCAGTCCCCAGATGTTTACAGACTGTTATAAAAAGAAGAGGGGATGCCACACAGTTGTAAACATGGCCTTGTCCCAACTTTTTTGAGATGTGTTGATGCCATGAAATTTAAAATCAACTTATTTTTCCCTTAAAAATGATACATTTTCTCAGTTTAAAAATTTGATATGTCATCTATGTTGTATTCTGAATAAAATATTGAAATTTGAAACTTCCACATCATTGCATTCTGTTTTTATTCACAATTTGTAGAGTGTCCCAACTTTTTTGGAATCGGGTTTGTAGTATGAATTTGTGAAGTATGAATGTAATTCGGACGTTCTACATCCGCCATGCTGTCATTATCATGTGACCTATAGCTTCAGTTGCATTACTTCACTGCCATTCACAAATCCTCTCCCATGGCCTCATGGGGTAGTAAAGTGTCCATCGTATGCACACTTCAGGGTCTTGCTGGAAGTACTAGGTCATCCACTGTTCTTTTTGCCTACTTTTTTATGAGTACTGTGAATTTGAACATACTTCATTTCTCACATACTGTTTTTCACCTACGAGGGAAGTATGCGATTTTGGATACAGCCAATGTTTTTATTCCCATGTAATCTGTCAGCCATGGTCCCACACTGGCTAAACCCTCTGGCTCAACCTGCTACAGTAGCCACACCCCAAACTCTTGCTATTGGTTGAGCTGGAAAGAGATTGATGGATTTTAGCGGACCACTCTCAATGTTTTGATGGAGCCTGGGAGGCTCAATGTTTACACTTTTGGGGGGGACAAACCCATGAATGTCATACATGATGTTTTATTAACAAAATTCGGGAGGAGCAGGTGCAGATAATTAGACTAATTATCACAGGTGGAAGCATTCAGCTAATCAACCAACGGAGGTATATATACTGCAGACTTACCTCTGTTCGACTGACAGTTTATCAGCATCCCTCCACCACCCCATCTCCTCACTTCTAAATTCTATCTCTCATAACCACATCCGGGGGGAGTACTCTGGGTTCGGGCCAAAATTCCGAGCTCGGAGCCCTCCCCCTGGACAGCACGGCAAATACGCATTACTTTTCTCTATCTAATTATATGTTTATGTGAACTCGTGAATAATAGTAGTCAATGAACAATAAACTTGATCAATAGAATGTATTTTAACATAAAAATCTTAAACACTCTAAAACACTTTTGTGCAAGCACAAAAACAGTATAGCTGAATTTGACAGCAGCTCTATCATCCCCTAGAGTGTCAACATTATGTCACCAGCATGTTGGAAAATGCGCCAGTAGTATGTCGATCAAGCATATGTTTGCATACTCATGTAAAGTACAGTATTTGTTTCTGTCCTAAATTTTAACACTTATCTTTGTTTACCCTCAAAGAGACTTAGGTTTGATCTAATGGCTCTCCATCTTTAGTTTGGATTAGTTTTATTTCTAGAGTGAGTGCTTTCCTAAAGAGGATTAGTCCTGTATGTTGCCTTTGATCATAAGTATTAAGTCTCATTCGCTGATCAGTGTTTCAGATCTCTCCCTTTTTGCCACTGCTGTGATGGATGCCAGCTGGGGCATGGCATAAAAACTCACTGCTATGGACCAGCATGGACTTCTGTTGAGTTCCACTGAGTTGCTATGGGTGAATACTATGAAATGTGGTCATAATTTACCCTAAAATTAAAAGATAATAAAACACTATATTCTCATTTTCAAATGAAGCATTACGCAAAACAAAAGAAATTATGTATTTCATTTAGTATACGTCATGGTTCATTTTTATACATTTGTACTGTCTACAGCAGAGATGAGCAACTTTGATAGCGACGAGGGCTAACATTTTTTCACATTTTTTCATACCAAGGGGCCAGATTACTATTCCACACTTATACCTTTTACACCGTTTTACTCAATTTACTTTTTATTAAGGGAAATCAATGTATAATTAGTGTGATTTGTTTTTTTATTAACTATAAAACTATATTAATTAAGATTTTATTAGCTGTAAAACTTGCAATTATGCTAATACAAATGGGAAACTTTGTTTTCATTTGACAAGCAATACTACCCCAACAAGCAAATGAACATCTCAATTGCATTGTCTGTAAATTTGCAACAAACAAATGTACAGATGTCCTATATTTGATTACAAGCCTAGAGAACATTTTCAACTAAAAGTCAGAGAGCAGTTAAAAAGTGCTTATTTCAAAATAGTTGTTCCATGGTATTACCATAATCCACATCCACATAATACCATGAATAAAAATACTATTTTTAAAACTGTATAAGAACATAATTAAGTGCATACATTTCTGTCATTCATTTGGCAAAAGGGTTTTGTTGACTTTGCATTTTACCTTTGAAATGTAAGACAAGTGCAACTCTGGCATCACAGGTGTATCTTTTATACTTTTATACTGGAAAAGTATTTTCCACCGTCGGGCCAAATAACCGTTCTCTTTGCTTTACCGTTCCATTCCGTGCCGATCGGATACGGGCAGGTCGGTACGGATATGGTTTCGTTTTCCACTCGTTTCCACTTCTAGTCGTTGCCTTAGTAACGCAAGAGTTTATACACGATATGCGATGTAAATAGTGACTTTGTTATGGAGGATGATCAGTTATTTCTTTTAATTGTATGATTAATTTGTGTTCACTTTGCTCAAATAGCATGTTTAGCAAGCAACAGAGAAACTGGCAGCCAGGCAACAGTGACCGTTTCTGAGTGCGTTCTAGCAGCACGGTTCGGCACGGTTTGATAATTCCAGGCGAGAACGGTTTGTAATCGTGCTGTACCATTCTCAAGTGGAAATACAACCGGAACCATTCCTTACCATTCTAAGAACTGTTCAGCCTGACGGTGGAAAAGCCATTGGTAATTTAACGTACATCAAAATCTTTCGTTTCCAAACAAACCAAACATGGGTGACCCTTTGAACTTGGTAAAAAGATAATCCGCTAACTATCCTGACTGGAAAACACGATTTTTATGGTAATTTTGCTATTTTTGTTATTTTTGCTCAATTTAGTAAACTTTAACATTAGCGTGCACATCCTACGCTGTTATTAGTACGGGGAATGGCTGGAAATAGCGACCTCTCCTGGTTTGATTTAGTATTAACATCATAATCTAAACGCAATCTTTCTATTACTTGTCTTTCAAATGTTTTAAAATTGATCAGAGTGGTCCAGCGGGCCGTATTTAAAGACATTGCGGGCCGCCAGTTGTCCATCCCTGGTCTACAGGAAAATAATGAAAATAATGTCACAAATAATTGTAATGGTATGAAAAATATGGTTAATTTATTTTCTTTTTTTCCTCTTTTTTGTAAGATTAGTTCATATGATGATGTTTCTTGCTGTCACATTATAATTTTTTTTCAGCTTACTGTTCAGCTTACAATTCCTGTCTCTTTTCCCATCTTGTGCTTAAGGACTCTTATTTTGAAGTGTTTTTTTTTTCTGTTGAATGTTTCCTGGAAACGGTGTGCAACGGGTTTGAGATACGTTTTCTTTTGTTTGGTGGGTGTGTCAGAAATGTCAGCCCAATCAGCGGCAAGATGTATATAAACCATGCGGTATTAAAGAGACAGATTGCACAATGGGTATTAATGTAACATAAAAATACTATACTTACATATTTTGCAGTTGTATTGTGAAGTGACACTTTCATAAACTTTTCTAAACTCCTCTGATTATATAATGGTAAATATTACAATTTCATAGCACAACAACAGTGATCAGCAATAATGATAAGCCTAATACAAACAATAAAAATAATATAGATCATACCACAGTCTCGGAGGTAAGAAGTGGATTATCCTTCACCTGAAATGTTTGTCTTTTCATCCTGAAATGCAAGGCAAGTGTTGTATCACAATAATTAGAAGTTTCCACAAATCCCTTCACTCGATTGGGATGTTCTCTTTTATTCTGGACGGCAAGGGCAGTGACTGTAACATCGAGCGTATTTTGCAGTATTAAACACATATTTATACCGACTTCATCAGGCTTTGAAAATTCTTCAAAAAGAACACAAAGAATGGCCTTCTCAGCTGCCATAGTTGCAACTCCTGCGTCATCAGAACAGGGTGTTCAACGCACCACCGTTTCTGTTTAAAAAACGTTTTGCAACGTTTTGTCAGGGCTAAACGCAGCCCTGATGTACACTCAACGGCTAGAGAATACCCATAATGCACTGTGAGGGTCGTGCCAAATGAATTCCTGTGTCTCGCCATAAGATGGCACCTGCAACTGCACTCAATGTCCGAATTTGTTCACTTGTTTTCATTCACTTCTTCAAGTGGACTATAGTGGAGTAATGTAGGGAATAGTGAATGATTTCGAACGCAGATTTTGTTTCCATTGCTGGCTTGTTTGTTCTTATAGTTACCCTTGTTTGTTTCCGTAGTTACCCTCATTAGTCTCCACAGCAACTGATTACCCTCACCTGTTCCTTGTTGTAGCCCTTTTTATCTTGTGCATTTATACCCCAGTGTTTCCTTTGTTCTTGGTCTGGTTTTGTCCTTGATTGATGTTACGTGTGCTCTTGTTTCAGTTCTGTGCCCTTGTCTAGAGTATTCTGTTTCTGCCTGGTTTTACTTTTGTTTTGTTTGTTTCAATTAAGGTTTTTGCTGTACCTGGATCCAGCTTTCTCTTGTTTCAGAAACAGCCTGCATTATTGCTTCCAGGTTCTTTGAAGCAGCATACTTTAAAGCAATAAGCCCCTAGAGGCCATTAACATGACTTTACCTGGGCTAAAAGCAGTGGTGTTGTTAGACAAGCGAACAATCTTTAACCTATAATGCTTAAACCTATGGTAAAATAACTGTAATGCATGGCCTTAGGTGATTTATTGCTTTTAGAAATTGGTGGCACCATCAATATGATAAAGGACTTGAATATGTGTTATAGTAAAAAACATTCTTCCTCTTAGAAATATAATTTATTAGTCACCTTTGAGGTGGACTATTTTACAGTGCCTTCGAATATTGCTCTTCCAACAATATTTTAGTCAGAAATGTGTTTTCTAATGATCTAGAGAAGTTGTGTGTCGAACTTAAAAATGGTTTTGCTTCAGCATCAGGCTCTAACCTGCTTTTTTTTTTGTAATTAAACTCTTTTTCTTTTTTTATAGGGTCTTACCTCTCTTTGTCATATTTATTGAATTTTTCCATCTCTCTTCTCTGTCTGTGGTTATGGCTACAGAGAGGCCATCTAGCCCCCATACTGAATGAGTATAATTAAATTACATGCTCCTGGTGTGAACTCCATTATCAATGTGCTTCCAGATACATCTGACTGATTGTATCTGCAAAATCCCAACTGTTATCTTAACTTTTTTTGATCAATAACTGTAGAATTTAATATACTGATTGTAAGATATGTAGCTTTGATTGAATTGTGTGTGTTATTGGGTGATGGAGTGCTTGAGAAAATTGCTGCTAAAGAGCTTTTTTACTGTAACACATTTGGTGTGAGAGGATGTACTGTAAGTGTGAGGAACTGAACATAGGTGTGGGAGTACTGCACGAGTCTGTATAGCAGCTTCCAGATAAACACATGCAATATAGGTCACATTTATATGAAAAAATAAATTTCTACATTTCTTGGGAGGATTTATTTCAGTATAAAGAAGAGATTTGGATAGTTTCGTGAAACTAGAAAGTGCTAGACTGTTGTTTTTATTCTTATTTTTTTTAATTGAAAATTGAGTTGTCAATTAA
>RJVU01057857.1:44852-63385 GCA_003731715.1 Anabarilius grahami | reverse complement strand
TTTTTTTTCTTCTCTTCTTATATAATTCTTAATCTAATGGGAAAATGTTTTATTAGTATTTGATATTAACAGGAATTTGCATATTAATACATATCTTTTAAATAGATATGTAAGAGGGAATGTATGCAAGTATACATACATAACGTCATTACTGTTACGGTACACAGGAGTCAGACACAGATGTAAAAGGTAATGGGAGTTTATTGACACCAGTAGAGCATGAAGCAGTAATCAGGTAAGCAGAGATGTAACGTAGATGGATGTATGAGTAGAATGGAGATAGTTACTGTCCTTGTCCTTGGCAGATATGGAAGACGGAGAATACGCTGGAGCTGGAGATCGCTGGAGATAGGTTGAGCACTCACACAAAGGAGACAGGAGACACAGAGGGAAGGAGACACACTGGATACAGGTAAGTCTTGAGCAGAGAGTCCGTGAGGTAAGCATTACTGAAGTATCTGTAAACGAGACCGGACATGGAGTGCTGTGTGTGTGTGCTCTAAGTAGTGCTGCTGATTAGTGTGATGATGAGGTGCAGGTGGCGTTAATTAGTATTCTGGTGATGGAGTGCGTTGTGATTGGTGAACGGTGGAGCCTGACGGGTCTGTGACAGTACCCCCCCTCCCACGGCCCGCTCCTGAGGGCCGAGGACCCCGACGTCGTGGTGGTCGTCCTCTTCCCCGCGGCGCCGGTCTGTTAGNGGTTCAAACTTAATTTTATGAAGGGATGAGAATACTTTTTGCACGCAAAAACAAAACAAAAATAAGGACTTTATTTAACAATCTCTTCTCTTCCCTGTCATTATCTTTACGCAGGTGACGCAGTAAGCCCAGTGAAGGCTTCCGTGTTTATGTCCGAATGCCGACTCAGTATTGGCCAAAGCTACACACGTGAGCAGCATGACGCATGCGTGTGATGCTGACGCAGGAGCCGGCTAATAATGAGTCAGCGTTCTGATGTAGAACCTGGAAGCGCTGGACGTGAACAACGTATGAGAATGACACAGAAGAGAAGATGTTGTTGAATAAAGTCGTTATTTTTGTTTTGTTTTTGTGCACAAAAAGTATTCTTGTCGCTTCTTAAAATTAAGGTTGAACCACTGCGGTCATGTCGACAGTTTTAACAATGTCTTTAGTACCTTTCTGGATCTTGAAAGTGTTGATTATATTGCTGTCTATGAACGAGACATATACCTCTCAGACTTCATCAAAAATATCTTAATTTGTGTTTCAAAGATGAACGAAGGTCTTGCGGGTGTGGAACGACATCAGGGTGAGTAATTAATGACAGAATTTTCATTTTTGGGTGAACTAACCCTTTAAATCTGACAGGTAAAGATGAAACACCTCTGCTGCTATGCTATTAATCTTAAGATTACAAACATACATATTTTTAAATAAATCAGGGTTATTCAGAAAAGATTTTATGAAGATTACATTCTTTTATTTTTTGCTACTTTTCAGATTCCTTTTATGCATATTTCTTGATTTGCCATTGTCCCAGACACAGACTTTCAATCTTAAACTAAAAAAAAATAAATGTTTTTAAAAATATGATTAAAACAAACTTTAAAAAAAAAAACAATCTGAAAAGAGTGAATAAACATAAACCATTTCAGTATTGTGTGTGAAAAAAAAATGACGACTGTCCCTCAGTTGTCATTTCCGACGCAACCAACAGTTTCGCAACTAATAAAGTTTTATCAAAAGTTAGTTGAAATGAACAGTGAAGAACATGCTTAAGTTGAAATATGAGCCATGAAGTTTGGAGAAAATATAGAAAAATCTGATTTTAAAGAATATTTGTGTTGTGTGTCATTTCCAACCAAGCTGTAATTTTGTCAATTTATGCACAAAAAAAAAAAATATATATATACACACACACACACACAAATATATATATTATTAATTTGTGTGTATTTATGATACATGTAAATGCAAACATAAAATGCTATGAAATTAGTCTTAGCAAGACAAAGGAGTCATTTTATTACAAAAAGTAATTTCCATAACCATCATTTCAACCACAGAATGAGGAGAGCTTATTTTCTAAAATTCCTCATGTCCAAAAGTGCCTATAGTTGTAAAAAATCAACAAATAATGACCTGAACTCTTCAGTGATGCAGCTTTAACTGCTGTGATAGTGACAGACACTGAGGTCTGATTGTGGATGAGGTTTGTTTAGTAAGTGTCAGTATGCTCTTATCAGGATGCTGCTCCTCACCTGCTGCACTCCTCTTCTTTGAAGCTCACTTCCTTTCCTTTCTCTCTTCTCCTCCTTCTCCCCACAGGCATTACCATAGCCAGTGCTCTTATTGATACGTCTCAGCAGAGGGCCGGCGACTTCAAAGACAAGGGCTTGAGTCTAAAAAGCCGCAAACAGCAGCACACGGTGCACCAGGGAACCTGCGTTTGAACCAGCCGACTGACCTCACAGGAACGGCCGAGACGCACCGATTCTGATTTTTTTGTTCTCCTCTCTCTCTTTCTCTCTCGGACTCTACCACTAGAAGGAGATGGTGTTGATGAGAGGGGAGCTCTTGAAGTGTAAATGACAAAGGAGGGTCGAGACATTAGTAGTCCGTGTGTGGCTCCTCCTGAATTCCACGCTCCATAGTGGAGCTCGTATTCCCTCAGTATTGATTGAACCTCTGTAGAGGACATCTGCATTTTGATTTCGCCCACTGGGTTTCTGTTTTTCAACAGCTGTTAGTGACTGGTTACAGGCCAGAATTAATCATCTGATCATATACGTAGAGGCATTGAGAATAAACCTGGCTTTCAGGGTTTTGTCCCATCATTTATTAAAATTGTCTGTTCTTGACTCTTTGATACAGTAATTATTGTTAGCCAAGGACTGTATTTGGTACATATGGTGCTTTGTAATAGTCTGGGTGTGTGGAAAGGCAGAACCTGATTTCACCAAGTGCAACGTGTTCCTGGATCAACATTTCAATCAACCAATCAGATTTGAAGGACAAGTTTAAAGTTTATGTCAAGTTTAGGCTTCCAACCAAGGTTAGGTGCTTCTACATCAGTGTTATTCACCTATCATTTCCCTCTGATTTTAGGGTAAGTTATGGGTAAGGTTAGGTTTAGGGGTGGGGATATGATTAGCATTCAATTTTCAAATGTTGTTCCAGGATCAACAAATTATGTTGACCCAGGAACGCTTCTAACTCAGCAAAATCAGGAAGTGCGTGTGGAAAGTTTAATTGTAGAGATTAGATTGGATTTGTCGTGCAGAACTGGCCATACACTTAAATTCAACAACTGAAAAGAGTTTATGAGGCTTTTAGTTTGTCTTGTAGCTTTGAGCTTTTCTGTATGCTAGTATGCTACTGTATATGCTAGATAAAATTCACTTTTAGCCGACATACATGCTTTGGGGTCAGTAAGCTTTGTTTAATGAGATTAATAGTTTTATTCAGCAAGGATGCGTTAAATTAATCAAACATGACAGTAAATACATTTATAATGTTACAAAACGTTGCTATTTCAAAATAAATGCTGTTCTTTTGAACTTTTTATTCAAGAATCCTGAAAAAAGAGTATCATAGTTTGCTAGTGCAAGGACAGCCATTTTCAACACTGATAATAAGAAATGTTTCTTGAGCACTGATTTGGCATATTATGATGTCTGAAGGATCATGTGACACTGAAGACTGGAGTAATGATGCTGGAAAATTCAGCTTTGTCATCACAGGGATAAATTACATTTTAAATGTATTAAAATAGAAAACAATTATTTTACATTGTAATAATATTTCACAATATTACCATTTTTACTTTATTTTTGATCAAATAAATGCAGCCTTAGTGAGTATAAGATACTTTTTCTTTCTTTCTGAGAAAACAAAGTCAATTTTTGTCCAATCAATCTTTCTAAAATGAAAATGAATCTCATGCTCAAACACACAGAATGTTTTGATAGCACTACAGAGAGAACGATTACACTTTTTATGGGTAACCTACAAATGGCTTAATTGTAGTTGTGTGTGCATTAGATAAAAGAAAGTGATTTAATCATCAACTCCACAGGGTTTTTCAGCACCATATGATTGCAGACTACTTAATGGTACTGTAGTTCTGTACAGTTAGTTGCCATAAAGTAGTGCTGCATTTATCAGACAGAGTGGTTGTATTGAAACATCTCATGATCAACAGATGTGTGCCAGCAGAGAGTTAACAAGGTAGCAAGCCACAACTGAAGTGGACTTAAAATATTATTATGGTTCTGTGGCCAAAATCATTGGTTTCTATGTCCGGTGTTNTGTTACGGTACACAGGAGTCAGACACAGATGTAAAAGGTAATGGGAGTTTATTGACACCAGTAGAGCATGAAGCAGTAATCAGGTAAGCAGAGATGTAACGTAGATGGATGTATGAGTAGAATGGAGATAGTTACTGTCCTTGTCCTTGGCAGATATGGAAGACGGAGAATACGCTGGAGCTGGAGATCGCTGGAGATAGGTTGAGCACTCACACACAGGAGACAGGAGACACAGAGGGAAGGAGACACACTGGATACAGGTAAGTCTTGAGCAGAGAGTCCGTGAGGTAAGCATTACTGAAGTATCTGTAAACGAGACCGGACATGGAGTGCTGTGTGTGTGTGCTCTAAGTAGTGCTGCTGATTAGTGTGATGATGAGGTGCAGGTGGCGGTGATTAGTATTCTGGTGATGGAGTGCGTTGTGATTGGTGAACGGTGGAGCCTGACGTGTCTGTGACAATTACTTTTCTTATTATTATTACATTATTATATTAGTAAATATCCTATATCTTAAATTTCATCCATTACACTCAACAATTAAATTGACTGAATGTACTATGTTAATAACAATAGATGTTATAAAGAAAATGTATATACCATATCCTTGTATATTGGCATTTATGCATGTATGTGTTTATATATGTGTGTATGTGTATATATATGTATATGTGTGTATATGTATGTGTATATGTACATATATTACATACTTTTTGTTATATACATTTACCATTTCTATATATACTGAAAGCTGTGGAATAACCTTTGCATTTTAGTACATGATATATGACATTTATATATACATGATATATGACATTTAGCTATATGTATATCTTTTCTAATTTATGTATCTAGATATGTTTGTTCTGTTATCTTTTCTCTCTCTCTCCGCCTGTTAGCTTCTTATGTTATGTCCCCTTTCACTCATTCAATAAAAAAAAAAAGAATAACATTTCCGTAATTGTTTAACCATTTTGTAATATTTAGTTTGTTTGCTGTGCGTCACAGAAGGCGTTTTCTCCTATGCAGCGACTAACAATACAACCATAAGATTCACGAAAGCACAACATAAATTCACAAATCACATCAATTTTATTTGTTCGCTGTACTCCAAACCTTTAGAATCCATATGTTTGTAAGGAAGATATCAAAATTCAGCCCTTTTCCAGCGATCTTTATCTCCATTCTCAGCAGCGACCGTCACGGTCAAAGACCATGCTCGTTATAATTCAAATTTGAAAGTAGCGCCCTCGAGAAGCTTTAAGACATGGTTTACGGCACTTATATCGAACGTTCATTGGTTCTCACCTGCTTCGTCACAGATTGCGATATGCTGTGTTTCAGTGGATTAACATTTGAAATGAGTGCGCGCCTTCACCAAAGAATATCCACTAACAAGAAGCGAAACTCAATAGAACGTTCCATTGCCCAGTAGCAGCCCTGCGTTTCCGCCATTTTGGCGTGAAAGCGACTCGTCGGTCCACTAGTTTCTATGGCAATATCAGCTGCTTTGTTAAAACGTACATTAAAGCTAAAATCCAACCTGAATGATGAAAACACAATAAAATACTATCACTAGTGATCATCAAATCCTTTTAACAGTTTATTTTACGGACTTTGTGTTTAAGTCTACACTTTTTTCACAGAACCGTTGCTCTCTAGAAACCCAGTCAGTTTGGGTTAAAATTCTTTGAAGTTCAAGTATTAGCATTATAAACACTGAATTAATACCAACATATGAAATTAAATGATGGACATGCATCAGAAAAATTGGGAATGTTGGACAATAAATATATAACAGAAAATAACAGCTTGTTTTAGCAGTGTTGTATGTTAAAGCAAAAGTGTCCAAAAGTGGGAGTTATGCGATAATGGACACAGCAATGCATCATGTAATATATGATCATTATGTTTGTCGCGTGATCCATTAAAACGTACAATATATTTCAATTCAGATAGTGGAGTAATAATATTAGGTCTGATCTATATTGTTTGCTGCAAACATGATGAGCTTAAATGTATTAATTATTAATTTACTATTAATAAATGTGTAAAGTTGCATAAAATGGAAATACTCAATAAAGTAGGCTAAACGTTACCTCAGATGGATGAATGGTTGGATTCCACAACTGGTAAAATAAAACATATATAAGACAATACAACATTTACTGTAGGTGCCATAAAATTTACTGATGACTTAATTTGAAAAATGTTCTATTGCGCTTCTGATTTGGTTGTGAAATTCGCCGATTTTGGGTGCGTAAGATATGAAGGATTCTATGGTCCAGTTGGCATTTTCACCCCGTAATGGCGGCCGCGCTACCGGAGCGCCATCTAGTGGCTGTTGCCCAAAAAGGATAAGAGTTTCGCCTCTTGGGTTCTATACTCCCTTCACAGAGAGAAGCCGGATTCATATTTTCATCGATTAATAAGTTAAATTCTGCTCTGTACCCTATAAAAAACTATTACCGTCAGAGAAGACTGCGACTGCATCTCATCATCATTTCAACTACTTTTGGTACCACTTTTGACATTTTCGCAATAAATTATTGTGATTACGATTGTTTGTCTGTTATTCTTTTATTTATAACAGTATAGTTTTAAGAAATGGCTCAAAATATCGTTTTAATGTTATATTTTTACTAAAATTGTCATTTTCCTACACATTTCTGTCCGTTATGTTTTATTCTTTTAATATTCTGTATAAAATGGGTATGTTTAGGTTTGGGATGGAGTTTAGGCATCTTACATTTATCTACTAAACGATAAAAGGGAAATTATATACATCTTTATGACATGAAAGATTTGTAAATATTTTATGTTTTTTTGCTGAAAAAACTTAAGTATTTTTACGTTTTAGTGCTATAAATACATCAATATTGTACGTTTCACCACCTTTCTAAACGTACAAAAATGTATGTTTTGTGTCTTTTAAAGTTACGTATTTATACCTACGTATTAACAATGAGAACCAGAAAGACTTATAGAGTAAAAGTATTGTTATTTTGTGTTAGCTATTGAGTTAATTAATGTTAATATTGCTATGTTCTGTTTCTTGTTTTTTTCAGCTCTTAATCTTCTTAACTTAATAAGGAATTTCCATTACATTTCCATAAATTAGTATTATGATTTTCTCTGGTTAGTGTGTATATTCCGTCGACATGCCATCGTCAATAGACCGTGAGCAAACTATAAATCAGAAGTCTGTAGTCAAACAGCCTTCATTCTTCCTTAGGTGAGTCATTACTCACTCTATCATGGGCGGATCCTGGCGGACCTGCTGCCGATACAACTACAGTGTGTAGCTCTCATTTGTGAATCATTTAGGGGTCACTGGTGGACCACTGACAACTGTTTATGAGTAGTTGCATTATTGTAGCAACAGTATGATTGAGTGAACTCATAGTTGAGAATGAATTGATGTTGAGCATTTGGTTTGGACGGTAACTCTCATACTCCCAGGGAACTAATGAATGGGAATGTTAACAGTTAGCTTTCTCAGAGTATTACAGATTGCCTTGTATTTTGTGATATTGTGAGAGTTGCACAACTATGCAACATTAATAGAAAGATAGAGACAGAAAATAAGAAAAAGTGATGAGCAACAAGTCCTAGGGTGAATCTGTGTGTGTGTTTGCAGCCAATTTTGGCACCTGGAAGAGCTACTGATTATTTTGCAATTACTTCTCACCTTGAGCCAAAGAATGTACTGCGTCGCAAGGGATCTATCCTTCTCAGCCACCCAATCACTATTTTTTGTGTTCTCTGCTTTTGCCTGCAGTGTCTGTTTACGAGTTCACGCCTGTTCCCCCTGCCTGTCCTCAAAAGCTCTCTGCCAATTACAGCAGACTTCCATATCCAGCTATTTTATACAATAAACGTGAATATTCTTGATAAGAATGCATCTGATATAGTAAGGAAAGAGTGGGACAGGTAAGAAACATATTTTTTTTTAAAAATTTGTGGTGGAAGTTTTTCAGTAATTCAGCCTTTTCCAGCGTACTTTCCTCTTTTTTGCAGTATGAATGAAGTGTTTCATCAGCTTGCAGTGAATAAAGAAAACATGACTGGGAGGTACATTATACTAACAAGATTTTAAGTCAACAGCTTTTAGGGCCTGAACAAAACCAACTCCAATGACAGAGATGTAACAATCTGCTGCAGGCACACAGAAACAGAACAATTAGAGAGCCTGTACACTACTGTTTTATAAATAACTGCTCTCATTCCTGCCAGATATACTTATTATTAATTCTGATACACTATATCAGGGAAAACTCATAAGCGGGTTTTTGTTTGTTCCAAACATGCTCTAAAACAGATCCAAATGAGACTGCCTCAGGAGCTGGTCTGAGTATGGTTAACTTCAAGTCTGCGAACTTGCATTGTAAATTCAAAGTGCACCAGGTTCATTTTCATTTCTTCTTTGCATAATGCCAAATATTTTTAGTCATTATTGCAAAAAGGTAATGATGACTCACAGATGAGAAGATGAGCCACTTCTTTTTATGAAGACAACCGAATGAGAAGCATATTAAAAGGTATTGTAAAGTACACACAGACTCTCAAATGTGCTCTTTCAGTGTTCTGCACAAATTAAGGCTTGAAGTTACAGACTTCTTTCCAATGCCACATGACAGAAATATACCATTTATTTTATGTATGAATTTATTCTGCAGCCATTTTGTGATTAATTTAATTTATTTTTTAGCTCATTTTCAATATGCTAAAAATGGACTCTAAACATTTTCACATCAAAATGCATTCAGTTTTAATGCGTGCACTAAAAAGTTTCTCCTTTAAGCTAAAAGAAATCAAATTATTATGTACTAAACACACTGAAGGTCAATTAAATAATCACGGGTGACGTGTCACAGGACTCGTAGGTGGAGAAAGATGATGAACTCAAATGCAGGGTTTATTGAAAGGTTGGTGAGTTACAGGAATACTGGTGAGTGAACAGGTAAATTAGGTTTGACAGTCCTTGACTTAAGTTTGACAGTCTTTGTGTTTGCAACACTGAACACTGGAGAAACACTGGAGAACTGTAGTGCTTCTTTTTCTGTTATTAACAGGCTCTACATAGGGCAAGCAGTGTGTAGAATTGATGGATAATGTAATATAATAAACAATAATATAATAATCTGAATGAGTATGAAGACATCTAAAAAGAAAGAAAAAAAATGTATTGCATTAGTTATGGATTGTACCTTTTGGAGCAACGTGATTTCATGAAAATACGCGTGTATTTTTATGTAAAGTGTGGTTCTACCACATGTACGTTTCCTTACGTTTTCATACATTCAAAAACTTACAATACTGATGTATTTATAGCACTAAAGCACTTTATAGCACAGCAATAAAGCGTAAATTATTTACGTATCCAAGTGTGAATGTGTATGAATTCCCATTTATTAATATTAAAATTGTGGCATTAATGTTTTGATTCTGTTGTATTCAATTGTCATATCAATACAAGTTTTTAGTCGCATTAATTGAATGCAGATTACTCATCTTCTTAATATGAAATAACATTTCTGTTCGTGACTTGTGCTAAAACCTCGTGTCGGAGGATTACATTATGTCAAACAAGACCACTTTAAAACCTTAAAATGAACAAAATTTGTTTAACCATTTTGTAATATTTAGTTTGTTTGATGTGAGACAAAAAAGGCGTTTTCCCCTATGCAGCGACTAACAATACAAGCATAAAATACACCAAAACACAACATAAATTCACAAATCACATCAATTTTATTTGTTTGCTGTACTCCAAATCTTTAGAATCCATACAGTACGTTTGCAAGGAAGAGATCCAAATTTAGCCCTTTTTCAGCCCTTTATCTTCATTCTCAACAGCGACCGTCACGGTCAAAGCCCGCGCTCATTATGATTCAAATTTGAAAGTTGCGCCCTAGAGAAGCTTTACGACATGGTTTTCGGCATTGTATAAATCATATTCTGTATAAAATGGCTATGTTTAGGTTCAGGGTGGTGTTTAGGGATCTTACATTTATTTATAAAATGATTAAAAAAAAATTATGCATATATCTTTATGACATGAAATTTTACGTTTTTTCGCTGTAAAAACGTAATAATGCTATATGTTTAAATGCTGCCAATACGTCCATATTGTACGTTTCAGCACCTATCCAAATGTACAAAAGTATAATTTTTTGTCTTTGAAAGTTACGTATTAATGCCTACGTATTAAAAATGAGACCAGGCTGTTTGGAAAGGCTATACAGCTTGTAAATATCCTCAGTAAGATCAATGAAAGAAAGATCATGTATTGTGAAGAACGAGATCAGGCCTGGATCTAGTATTCCACCGAGAGCCATATCAAACAATGGATGTTGTCGCTGGCTCTGCACCATCTCAAGATTTCAGTAAAGATGGCAGCCCAGTGGGGAGCAGCAGCTATATGTGAGGGTTCAGATTAATTCTAATGATTGGTGCGGGTGAATAATGCATGACAGTGGGAGCTCTGCAGTCTCTGCCAGGCTCATGGTAAGCTGGTTAATTGTGTTGATGTGACACTCCCACATGCACACAGGAGTAGGTTACTCTTTAACACAGACTTCCATCCTTTACACACTTGGGTTTCAATCCCACTCTGTCTTTCTGCTCTGTTGAATGATCGTAGATCAGATTGCACATACCCGCTCAAAGCTTTTCTGGGTAAATTGTATTAGTTCATTTTTAATTCTACTCCCTCAAATTCAAATAGCAATATGCAACACGATGCACCAGTTAGTTGATTGATTTATTTATTGATTTATTTATTCTAAAATCAGGTGACAATGAACTTTCAATGAAAAAAGTAAATGAGACAAGACAATAAATGTTAAAATGCACGCACAAGATTTAAAATTTAAAATGGTAGTTTGCCAAAATTAACATAATTTCACTTACATGAATTTCTTTGAATGTTCATTTTAATTCTACTTCCTCAAATTCAAATTGCAGTTCTGCAACACAACGCACAACTTAGTTGTTTTCTTTTATTTAAAAATACAAGGCTCCAATAATGCACTTACAATGGTAAAAGTAAATGAGGCAAGGCAATAAATCATGTATTGCCTTGCCTCATTTACTTTTTCCATTGTAACATTTATAATAAATGTTAAAATACATGCTGTTTAAAGCTTGATTTAAGATTTAAATATGTAGTGTACAAAAATGACAATTCTGTTATCATAATTCACCCCCATTTTGTTCCAAACCCCTATGACTTTATTTAGATGTTGTCTTAAATCAGCAGAAGAACACATATCTCCTTCCTGTTGTCTGCTCTCTTCCTGTTGTCTGCATACATTAATAACGTTCGATGACAATAATCAGCCAGAAACCATCTGCTACTCTTTTACCTGACAACAGGTGCGTGATGACACATCTTGGTTAATGTAGAAGCAAATATCCCACAGATATTACGTCAGTGACAAATAACTTGAAATGAACTCTCTTAGAACAGCAGTCCTGCTGTGAAAATGATGATTTAGGCAACTCAAATAAAGTCAAATAATACATGATTTAGAGCAGAATTCATGTAAGAGCTTAGCGTATGAGCTTCAATTTTTGGCCTTTAAACTCTCCGGATCCCTGACAGCAACATAGTGACGGCACAGATCCGGCCCACATCTGGTCCGCGTATAAACCACATGTACCAGATGAGGGCCGGATTTGGGCCAGACTATGTTGCTGTCTGGGTTGTTGGCACTGTTTACTTCCATTGTAAGTACCTTGCTGTAACCATGACATAAAGGATAATTTTATTTGGTAATTGACATTATGCAACAATTGTGTTTTTGAACTTAACTTGAAGTGAACTTGGAACATTCTCTTATAACTCAAAAGGCTTTGACCCACCTTCGGGGATGTGTTTATTTATGATGCAGCAAAAGTTCACATCACAACTGGTTCTGTTTGATCTGAAGCAATGTAAAGAAACTTGAGGATGTAGCCTGAGAAAATCTGGGATTTCTGAGTACTTTAGCCTAAAAATGATAAATATGTGAAATAAATATTAAGTTTTTAGACTGTGAAGAAAGAGAAAGGAAAGAAAAATTGGGTTGAGGGGGAAGGGGGAATCAGACAGCCTTAATTGTTTTCTACAAGCCTTTAATTTTTTATGTGAGTGTTTATGAGGAGATTTTTCCGACTGTGATGCAGTGCCTGAAATAAAAATAAGAAATAGAGAGTTAGTTTTTTGTTGTCTCCCAGCTATTTGTCTAAGGTTTGTTCTCTCTCGCTCTCTTTCTCTCTCTCTCTCTCTCTCTCTCTGTGTGTGTGTGTTCTCACTCTTGTTCAGGTCTTGTCTATGTGGGCGGCTTTGTGACCTTGGGAAATTTGAGCATCTCTTGGTGCTGCGTACAGAGAATTGAAAATGTCAGAGTCATTCTCTCTCCACCTTGATAAGCCTCTATTAAAAATTGTTCCTGGGATCACCAGCAAGCAGAAAAAGCCAACCTACAGATTGAAGGAGACTGCAAAAGTGAAGGCTCTGAGAGTGTAAGTAGCAATTTCCCCGTCAGTGCTGGGCGAGAGTTATTTGATTTTGAGGCCAACAATAAAGGATTCATGTATACAGATTGAGTCGATGTTCTTGAGCTGAGCTGAAGGTTACCTGTGGAGCGTTTGTCTGATTTACACTGCCGTTTGGCAGAAGCGTTGCTCTCCCGGCCACAGTCCGGAACCCTCCCTTCCATATGTCTGGCTCTGGATGGAGAGAGAGAAGAATAAAGACACACACAGAGAGAGACCTTCATTAGCATTGCTCTCAGGGCCAGCAGGTGTTCTGTGCAGATGGGCCTGTGAACAGAGTCTTCCACCTCCACAGCCAGCCACTCCTAACTAAATCTGTCCAGAGGCCTTCTGACCTCTGACAGCATCCTGTGAGTCCCTTCCTTCATTTGAATGTACAGGGGGCATTGTGTTTGCGCTCAATGTCGGCTCAGTATGAGCTTGAATGGATTGATCATCTGTGATAAATGTCACGTGGCGTGATGTTTCTGGTCTTCATTTTTTCAAATAAAGTTTGGCATTAGCATGTTGTTCTGTCAGGACCACTTATGTCAAAGATAATTGACAATTAGCATACAGTTTAGATTGGCAGTATGGTTCTGTTCTGGGCAAGAACTCCTAGCCTATGCATGCAGCCTTGCATGGATAAGAGCAGGGAGCGCAGCAATATAACCCCGTGAAAAGAACCAAAGCAACATTAATGATATCTGTAATACATTTATGTTCTTGATGACAATGACATTAGGGAATATCAGAGGCCAAATCTTGACTGTGGACAAAAGGTGGAGCTGGGGATGGTGGAGGGTAATTAGCTTCTGAGCAACACAATGAAAGCAGCTGAAGGATAACTGAAAAGGTAACTTAACTTTTGGTCAATTTAATGCATCTTGCTAAATAAGTATTAATGTCTTTAAAAAAAAATAAAAAAAAGTACACTTATGTCCAAAACCCATTTTTAAGTAAAAAATCATTTTATTTTAGTAATATATAATTAAGGCAACATCATTAATGCTCATTCTACAATTTACTGTATAATTACTGTGCAATTTTATATTGACCCCTCCCATATGTTTCTAAAACTAAGCGGTTCTCTGTAGTGCAAGTGACATTTTCCAGCATTACAGATTGTGTCGTCAGCAAGTAAACATTTGCTCTTCTGCTTTAATGTGTATTCTTTGATGGGTAATATCTGTGACTGACTGACTCCAGTACAGAATGGTGTTTATTTCCTGTTGTGTTCTCGCTGACATTGCTCAGCCTGATGAAGATGTTTCTCCACTAATCTGCTTCTCTTCCAATATGGACTGTTCACAGAGAGGAGGCTAAATGCCAGCCAGGCCCTAAAGGGTATCCTCTGTCTAACAGAGACAGTCTGGACCGCAGAATAAATCATGGCCATAATTACCACATCAGCATACTGCAAATTAACAGCTGTCATTTGTTAACTGTCCCGCCAACAATGAAATCCCAGCACTCATGTCTACGATTCACCTTTCTGGTTTGCTTCAGGGCCTCAGGAAGATACTTCCACAGGCTAAATGGAGGCCATTTCAGCACAGGACAACAATGACAACAAAAAACATGTCAATTTAAAGAAGAGAAACAGCTTAAAAAGGAAGATAAAGCATTTGTATTGAGGTCAGGCACTGATGTGGGACGATGGTGCCTGGTTTACAGTTGGGTACCAATTCAGGCCATATCATTGGGTTCAGGTGAGTGTTTTGTGTAGGGCGTAAGTTTTTACACAACAGACTTGGTAAAAAAATTCTGTGTGGACCTTGTTTTGTGCACAGGGACATTGTGGTTCTAGAATATATATCAGGGGTGGCGAACGTCAGTCCTGGAGAGCCACAGTCCTGCAGAGTTTTGCTTCAACCCTAATCAAACACACGTGAACAAGCTAATCAAGGTCTGAAGGGTTACTAGAAAGTTACAGGCAGGTGAGTTTTTATCAGGGTTGGAGGTGAACTCTGCAGGACTGGAGTTCGCCACCCCTGATATATTTAATATACATTTGGTAGTTCCTGATTTTATAGATTTTTGCCGTAGTTCTCTTGCATGCCTCTCAATCACTTATGTTTCCACTATGACTCAATCAGGGAGGAAGACTGTGTCTTGTTTTTATGTTGTTGTTGTGTTTTTTTTTTCTGAAATGGCAAGTCTGTCTTGGTTCATTACCTCATTTTGATATGATAATCATTGAACATTGAAAAAAAAGATACAGATAGGATAAACAAATCATTAAGATTAAACACACACTTGTGGCATCAGATGAATACATTAGCACATGACCACATGTTTACCACAATTTTGTAATATCTGGAGAAATCTTTGATTCAGTTTGATTTTGTGAAACTGCTATTTTGAAAAGATCTGATTAAAAAGAAAAATTTGTTTACAAATTAGGTATTACTACAGTACTTCACTCATGAACTTTAATGGCGTATACTAAGAAGAGCTAGAACTGTTTTTTAGACAGTGTCACACAAATAAATGACTTCAGAAGACTTGTGCATGTGTTTTATGATGCTTTTATTGTGATTTTGCCTCCTTTTTGCAACATGAAAGGTTCAAACTTTTATTGTAACTGCACTTTTTGTATGCCAAAAAACAAAAACAAAGTAACTTTTCAACAATATCTAGTAATGGCTCATTTCAAAACACTGCTTTGGAGCTTAACGAATCAATCTTTACAGTGATTCGGAGCGCCAAAGTCACATGATTTCAGCAGTTTAGCTGTTTGATAGGAGATCCGAATCACTAATTCGAAACAAACGATTCGTAAAGCTCAGAAGCAGTGTTTTGAAATCGGCCATCACAAGATATTGTTGAAAAGTCGTTATTTAGTTTTTTTGGAGAATAAAAGCATTCTCCTCGCTTTATAATATTAAGGTAGAACCACTGAACTCAAATGAACTGTTTTAAATATGTTTTTAGTACCTTTATGGATCTTGAGAGGTTCGGTGGCTTTGCTCTCAAATTGTGGCCACACTGAGCCATCAGATTTCATCAAAAATATCTTAATTTGTGTTCCGAAGATGAAAGAAGGTCTTACGGGTATAGAACGACATGAGGGTGAGTAATAAATCACATTATTTTCATTTTTGAGTGAACTAACTCTTTAAAAGGACATGAGGGTGAGTAATTATGACAACTTTAATTTTGAGTTTAAAGTCGTCATGAAACAAAAGTTGTGATAGTCCTTTACCCTTTGTGATGTATATCCAAGTGAAATGGCTTCTTGAGCAAGTACAAAAAATGGAGGGTGGGACTTGATTTTGTCCATTGGGAATTGATTGGATCTTTGTGGTTTGCTTTTGCTGTGATCTCATGTGAGTGACAGATTTTCCTGCCCTCGCACCAGTTAACGTCATCAGAGAAGAGAATTTGTTGCTGCAAGAGAATACTGCAAAATAATTGTGAACATTTTGATTTCATGGTGACAATAACTCACTGGTCCAGTCTATATAAACAGCCATATAAATATTATGATAACAAAACAAAGCAAAAAAAAAGACAAAAAAAAATGGAGATGGTTTGGGAACACACATGACATATTGAGTGTCACTGACACCACATTAGAGAAATTAACAAATTTCCTGTGTCCTGATGTCTAATAAACAAACCAATTTAGGGCATTGCTAGAGAGACAAACTTCTGCGTTCCATTTGAAGAGATGGATTAGAAGCATTCTTTGGTGCCAGATGCACTAAGAGAGAGAAATGACAGATTGTTGACATCAGCGTTACATCTTTAATCAATCAGCAAAAACATCAAGATGAAGTGTTGTAGACTCACAGGCTGCCTTGAATGGTGCTAGAGGCAAACAGGAACAGACCCAGCCACGGCTGCAAAGATTAAGGCTTAATTAATGCTTTGTTTCCATTTTAAACTGGGGTCTTTGCTCCACGCAGGCATCAGGAACCACGTTGGCTGATCTCTGCTGAATGGGGTGCAGCTAAAGAAAAGTAAACAAATCTGCGGTTTAGCTTCACACTTACAGCATACTCAAAAACAGCAACAGATGCACGTGTGCTTGAACGCATGAACTACTACATGCTTGGAGCAACGAGAAACCTTTTTTTCTAAGCATTCCACATCAAAGCTAACAGGGTTCCCGAGGCATAATCAGTGGGTGTTTGGATGGAGTGTGTTCTGAGACCAGGAGCTATTCACAGTCGTATTGACTCTAGAAGAGCAAGACTCTGTCAAATTAAATACATCATTTGCATTACATCAGGCTAAATACTACGCACAGACCACAGGCTATAGCGCCGTCTTGTAGCGTTTGTGCGGTAGCATCAGTGTGCATGAGCAGGAGGAGAGTTTAGAGTAATGAAGTGATCCTCTCTCTAATACTTTCCTGTTGCTGCATACCATCGTATTATTGTCCGGGAATGTACATAAAAGCTCAAGAGAATTCTCTGGAAACCCAGCACTATATTACTTTGAGAAATGATACAATTCTCTGAGTTCAGTGGTAATTGTGAAGATAAGTTTAATACTTCTCTCCCCAGATACACGGTTCAGCCAAGAGATGAAAAGGCCTGAAAATATTAATGAGGGAAGAGGGAGTGAGCCTTGGCTCACCGGTGCTTTAATGTCCTTATCTGTTTAGCACAGGGGCCGCTCTTTGCAAACCAGACCTTCTCGAGTATGCAAATATCTCTGCGATTGGACAGGCTGTGAATTGGGCTAACGCTAATTTCATCCCTCACCGTGTGCTGCTTAATGTATATTATTAGTGTGTCTGCTGGGAAGACGGGACAGAACGCAACTCTAATTGATGACATGGCAGATGAGGACTTTATTTGAAGTGTTGTTTCGTAAATATGCTCTTCATCTGAAAGTGTTTGCTCAAAGTGTGAGAGAGGCTGATCTCTCCTCCACTTCTCCCTGCCCACATCACTTACAGTTACCTCAGTGTTCATTTGTCAGAAATGTAAGTCAGGATGGAGGAACAACATATTTAAATAATTTATTGTATTGAAAAGAACAGCTCTAAATTTGTTGAAGGGGGGTAGTAGGGTGTGGGGGTAGGAGTATAACCTACAATAATCTTGCAACATAATTTTAATCTGTTGTTCAGATTTGTTCAGATTTTTGCTGTTACACCGTGTTTCTGTATTCTCTGGGTGACTGTGTCAGTGTCCTGTGATGAGCAATGGTGCAAAGAGTTGTACTTAAGTAAAAGTATTGCTACTTTTTTACTTGAGTACAAGTTGAAGTACTGAAAAATAATGTGACTCAAGTAAGAGTAAATAAGTAGTTTGCTGAAAAACTACTCCAGTTACTACGTTACAAAGTAGTTTAGTATTATTTTTCTATTTTTATACAAAATGAGGTGATGTTTTCAATATGAAGTGCAAAACACTCTCATGTTTCATTCATACTGGAAGCCAGAGGGCGCTGTCGTGCAGAAAGTCCACAAGTGAGATTCATAGAAGTATTGAACTTATGACATTCCAAGAAATCCCTTATATAGACATCAGCTGATGCAGATAGAGACATTTTGACTGATGAAACACGAAGACAATAAACACGATTGCAAGGATATATCTGTGTGTATCATCTTGGGTATTTTCATAAGAATAATGTATATCTATAATGCAACACTAATCGACATAGCCTGTATTGTAGAATTTTATAACATATTTTCTGTCTTGCTCAGTGTTAGGAAGCAATATGAGACCACAGAAGTTATTTCAAACACAACTGACGTATATATATATATATAT
>RJVU01057857.1:22294-44682 GCA_003731715.1 Anabarilius grahami | reverse complement strand
AAGAAGAATGAGGGATTAAAACAGTATGAATAGAAAAGTGCCAGTAAAAAAAATAAAGTGGGGTACATGTTAAATAAAATGATTTTTTTTTTCTTCTTTTCTTTTCTTTTTTTTTTCTTCGAACGAAAATGTGCCGGGAGCCCACTGTTGCTATATGTTGCTAATGGCAACAAACTACATTTTTACATGAATCTAATTGATAGATAAATCATGTGATCTTATTTCATTTACTTAAACTGCTCAGTGCTCTGGGAATATCAATGGTATGACCAATTTCAGGAGCTGCCAAAATTACAATTTAAAATCAGAATATGAGCATAGCTCACTTTTATTCAATAAAATATTGAAACGTTTGCGCACCGCCCCCAGCTGAACTGGAAGTTTTGATTGGTTTTGCACCCGAGTCAGACCTGTCTGTTATTGGCTGAAGCACAAGACTCCACCACAGTAGTTTGAAAAGTGCCAGCTCACCCTGTTGCTCCGTCAACACGTTTGTCAAAGTACTGTGTTCTTTTGATGAAAAATAAAGCGAAGTTGAATACTTTATTTTTGTTCAACTCAAGTAAAAGTACCACAATTTAATTATACTCAAGAAAGTAGAAAAAAAAAAGTGAAAAATGTACTCAAGTACTGTAACAAAAGTATTTGTAATTAGTTACTTTCCACCTCTGGTGATGAGATAAACCAAATAAAAAGGTGCCTTTTGTGAACTTCCTGTTGAGTCACAAGTTAATGAGCCAAACCTGCCAGAGCCAGAACCAAGTCTCAAACCTGAGCTTAAAAATTTGCCAAGAGAAAACACCAAAAATCCTTTCAACAAAGACACATTTTTTAAGTCAAGATGATCACCTGTGGTCTGTGGTTTAAGCTCACAATATGTGTCAGACACCATGAGTGTGTATGGATTGTATGTCTCTGAAGGATTGGCATGAACAGAAAGAGCCAGAGGATGCTTGGACACCATCAGACAGACAGAGAAGTGTGAAATGAGCGAGACAGAGCTAGAGTGAAATGTGCGCGTGTTTTTGTCGGAGAATAGGAAGAGGTTGCCCTAGTGCAGTCACCCTTATCATGCTCTGTAGACTAATCCTTTTGTCTGGGGGAAATGAGGTGTGTTTGTGCGTGTATCTGTGTGTGTGTGTTTGCGGGAGCAAGAGGGCTTTATGCCACCTTTGCTGTGTGCTTAAATTCCCAATATGATTATTTCATGGAAAGCTTGCACTAATGAATGATATATCAGTAGGCGAGGAAATCTGTGTTTCATAATGCAACCTATTCATTACAAATGAATGCAAAGAAAATGAAAAGGAAATGTATACTTTTGCCTGGCATCTCTTTCTGTGTTCTGTTTTCTATGTAATGGGTCCTGGCATGTCAGTCTTTATACTTCAGGCTGTGAGAGACGGTGTGTTCGAGACCCCCTTCAGGGGATCTGTTTTTCTCATCCCACAGTGCTTGTACTCCCATGGGGAGTGTGGGAGAGGAGTGTGACCACGCTCGTCTCAGAGCTGATTGCCGGTAACGACCAGTGATGAGTTGTTCCTTCCACCTCCAAATCACTGCACCCTGACTGTGGGCTTCCACTTGGAAAGTGAATCATCTGTGCGCAAGTTTGCATGCGACACATACATCTATATATACACACACACACGCACACATTTTTTTCTTTTTTCTTGAATGTCATCCATAGAAGTTGATGTTATTCAGTGTCCTTTACACTGTATGATCTGCCACAGAAAATGTATATTGATAACCTCTGTGCCATGTCCGAGGCACTTGTTCATCTGTTTTTCAGAGCTAGATTTTGAAAGGCATCAATTTAGGAGAGTGGCCATTACACATCCTAATTACTGCTGCAACTGTGTTTCTGCTGAGTTTTAGTTGGTCACGGTTCTTCCTGTATCCTTCCAGGAACTGAGTGTGTTCATGCACACGAGAATTAAGGACATTTTCTGTCATTTTTAAAGGCACCATGTTTGAATTTAACAGAAGCAGAAATTTAATTTGGTAGTGCAAAGTGACAATGAAGACTAAAGGGTTATTATTATTATTATTATTAACAACAATTAGCATTGTGTTAACTGTAAAAAATTATTACAACTAAACAGTCACAGAAAAAATTATGCATCCAAACAATATGTGTGGTATTGCAATGCTTTTTAGTTGGTCTTTTATGTGTTAGGGTCAGGCACAGAAACATGAACAACAATAAGGTGATTAAATAATTACAGAAATTTCACTTTTGGGTGAATTATAGATACAGTACCAATCATGCTGTCAAACATCTTCTGCACCTCGCCCCAGTCTGAAAGCTTTAAGAAATATTTTTCTTGGTATCTCTGTGACACTAAGTCATGTCTTCCATATTTATTTCAGCTCCAATTCCAAGTACATGAGAGATCTGGAAAGAGAGGACACATTCATATCAATATGAAATATACTTGTAAATGATACAAAGTATTTTTTTAAGTTGAACCCAAGTACCAAGGGCAGGGGATATTTATACCAAGAAGTAAATTTGCATTTTTAAATCAGATTAGTTCATGGAAGTTGCACGTTTACAAAGTAATGGTGATTAATCACAGAAACGTGCACAAATTGATGTGTTTCCACTCCACATCCCATATGGGATCACTTCTCCATTCTCCAAAACACGAGGATTGGGACATGTGACCTAGGATAAAAACATGAATAAACACATACTATAGAAGAGTTGTTTCGAAGCAGTCTCAGATCAAAAGAAAAAAAAGAAAGAAAAAAAAGTGAAGCACTCTGCTTCAAAATAAATAAGTCCCCCATTAATTGATATAATGACACAAAATAATGCCTTGTTTCTTACTGTAACGGTTATGCTCTGTTATGTCCTGTTTTAGTTTTGTTTTCACTCTGTTTGCTCTGTTCCCATTTTCCTTAGTTCCCTAGTTAGTTTCCCTGGCTGTTAATTAGTTTCCACACAACTGTTTCTGTTCTACTCATTATCTCCCTGCCTTATATACCTTTAGTTTTCTTTGTCTGGTATTGTTTATGTTTATGTCTAGTTACATAATTTTTGCAGTTACAGTAGTTTCAGTAAATGCTCTTTTTTGGACTGGGTTTTATCCTTTTAAAGTTTCAGTATGTTTTCATAGAAAAATAAACTCTTTTATCTCAAAAGATAAAGGCAAATTTGATTCTTCATGATATGACCCCTTTAAGGACAACTGCCCAGAGATTCAGCCCTAGTTTCTCTGATAAAAACACATCTCCTATGATGCCTTTAGGTGAGAACACACTTTGCTACATTATTATCAGAGCTAGGCTCTGGGGCAATGAAATACAGTTAAGATGCACAAAGTAATTAAATCCTCTGGCACTGCTGCTAATAACAGACTCTTTTTGTTCTCTGACTTTTTGTGTTTCCGTGCTCAACAATAACTTTATATGAAGGTGTATAATGGACTAAATATATTTCCTGCTCCTTTGATCCCATCACATTATCATCAGTTTGCTATTTGTCTTGTCATACCGACAGAACTTTTACACGATTTGAGCAATATTTTTTTTGTGAGTGAACAGATAGATAGACTACATACTATGTGTCATGATTGATCACAGGAAGCAAATGCAAGTATTGACGTTTATTGAAAGGCACGAAAAGAACAGTCAAGGAAATGTGCAGGCTTCCAATGGCGCAGGGACTGAGATGATCGGCTGTGGTGCGTGGTGGTGAGGAGAGTGAAGTGGTGAGTAAATCCGAGGACGAGGAGGGGATGTGAACACGATGACAACCAAACTGGAACTGAAGACGAGGACACAGGAACTCCGGTCAGGAACAGACGAACAACCACAACACAGGACACCAAACAACGATCTGACAAAGGAGATAAGAATGAGGTGAGTATATAAAGGGTGAGTGAATGAGCAGCAGGTGGCAGCTGGATCCACTGATGAGCCACGTGGCCTGGACACACCCACAAACACACTCACACACACACACAAACACACCCACCGCTGTCACAACACAGCACGTGACAAGAAGGAAACAATGCATCTGTGAACCGTGACACTATGATATAGATATTTTAATTGCACTGGGATCATATTGTATCTGACAAGCGACAATTGTGAAGGACAGAAAAAAAATTGTTTTAAGGCAAGTCAAGGACAAAGTAGAGCCCACACTGGACCATAGCTTCTATTATTATGAGGAAAAGCAACAACTCTGCATTTATCTCTGTAACAGCTACTCAGTTTGTCTCCAGGCTGCAGTAATAGCACAGGATTGATATGGCTAGATTTGAGTGGAAACGGCCGAGTCAGGTGGTTGTGTTTTATATGTGCCTGAGTGGGAAAACATCACTTGTTTGGTGGCAACTCTGAGATCAATGTAGTCTCTGTGCTTGGCAACAAATCATTCACATGGATGAAATGAAGGGGCTTTGCAGGAAGACTGGGTATCAGGTTGTGTTTGTGTTCAGCTACCCCAAAAGGACATCTGTTCAAATTTGTGTGGAATAGGAGAAAAATGCTCTTCAGGGAGGTCTTTTATTTACCCGCTTTTGAGCTCTTGTTTGTGTAGATAGACAAATGAGTTAGAAGAAATATCCCACCTTCTGCTACGATTTTACTGATCTAACACTGCCAAAGCTGGTGCTTGGCTGCAGAACACTGTACTGTATTACATCACCTGGAGGTGATAGAGGTGAAATCATTTGCATGTATTTGGGCTTCATGGAATCAATCGTTTGTTTCATGTTTTATAAGATTAATTTCTTTTCTGCCTGCACCATTACATAAAACCGCATAAAGAACATAAGCAGCTCATTGGTGTTTTGTCAGATCAGATCTGCCCTCAGTTGCTTTTAGATTACTGTTTTGTTGTTGGTGTTGTTGTTGTTGTTGTTGTCATGAACACAACAAGATGAATATTGCAATGTGATCAGGCATAGAGATATTACACAACCAGCCTGGATTTAGCTTTCTATAATATATGTATTTAAGGCAGATTTTTTTTTATGTTAATTTGAATGGTGAAAAGGGCAGAAATGATTATCCTTTTCAGTCACCATGTGCAGTGGCTGCAACACTGCCTCTCAGTGCTAACAGGGACCATCTGAAGTGAGATACGAGTCAGAGACTGTACTTGTCTGTGTTTTTCTTCTAAGGGCCTTTCTATAAATTTCCACAGAGGATTTGAAATGTGTAGGGAAGCATAACTGTAAATGTAGCTGTTCACAGATTATAAAAACAAACATGTAAGCAGTGCATTTACTGTAGAAACACAGCGTGTACTACACTCTAAAAACTAATTCAGGGGACCTTCAGTCATTACTTAAATATTTATATTGTTGTGAAATAAAAAATCAAGTTCTGAAATGCTGTTAGACTTTTTACTTGTAATTGTTATTTTATTGAGCTTGGATGACACACAAATTATGCCTATTGATTCGATATACTATCATGACTTGTCATAGTTTAATATTTTCAGTTAATCAAAAATGTATTTAATTTTAAGTTCTGTTAATGTAAAATACAATCTGATGACGTGTAAACGTGTTTCATTGTTTTGAGTTGTATGAACACTTCTTTTAACTGGGCTGGGATTTATATTTCCCATCATGCTTTGCCCATGGCACTTGAAAGGGAAAGTAAATGCTAAAATTAAGTGTTATATAATGTTTTTTGCACAAGATTAATGGTAAGGGAGATTTAGCAGTAATTAGGGTTTTGTTATGCTAATTTAAAAGAGTTAATGTGTTAATGTGGGTTTTTGGAGAGTTACCATCATGGTGACAAGCGGTGCTTGGTAAGATCATGTTACGTAGAAATGCGTTTTTATTGTGTCCAAAAAGCATCTTCACCTTGCTTAAAACGTTATGTTGGATCAACTTAAATAATTGCATTAATGTTGACAATTATTAAGTTTATGTTACTTAGAAATGTGTTTTTATTGTGGCAAAAAAACGTCTTCACCTTACTTGAAACATTATGTTGAATCAACTCAAAATATTGCTTTGAATTAATGTAATTCTCCCAATTGGCCTAAGTTAAAAATTCTAGTGGAAAACGTTAACATATTTTTTTTTGTTGAACCAATGTTTTATTTTTTAGAGTGTATTGTGAAGTGACGTGACATGTGGCCAAGTATGGTGACCCATACTCAGAATTTGTGCTCTGCATTTAACCAATCCAAGTGCACACACACAGCAGTGAACACACACACCGTGAACACACACCCGGAGCAGTGGGCAGCCATTGCTGCGGCGCCCGGGGAGCAGTTGGGGGTACGGTGCCTTGCTCAAGGGTCTCACCTCAGTCGTGGTATTGAGGGTGGGGAGAGCGCTGGACATTCACTCCCCTCACCGACAATCCCTGCCGGACCTGAGACTCGAACCCATGACCTTTGGGTTACAAGTCCGACTCTCTATCCATTAGGCCACGACTGCCCACTTTGTAAGGCCACTTTAGATATTCTGTAGTCCACTTTAGATATCAGTAGTCCACTTTAGATATTCTACTAACTATAAGTAAATTTGCAACTGTTTAAAAGAGGACTATCGAAATAAAGTATAAACTGTACGACTATATTTTATAATGCCATTGACCACAGATACATCTAAAGACCAATTCACATCGCACCAAAAGATGGCAACAGATACTTTGTTGGGTTTTGTCGGATCAGTGTGTTACCCCTGTCGGCATCTGTTGCCATTGGTCTGCGCTTGTTTTCGTCGATTGAACTGGTTGGATCAGTTTTTGATGGCGTGTGGAATATCTGAGAAGTGACTACTGTAATCTGTTGATTGTCCGTGTTGGTCAGGTCTATTGGTGCAGTGTGAATTGGCCACATTTGTGCATTCTTATGTCATTAATTTAAAAGTTTAAGTTACAAATACTTTTTTTTTAAAGGTGCACTTAATTGGACAGAAGAAATTAATTCTGCAGCCTTTGCTTATATGTTCATTTGTCTCACTAGTGTCATTAGCCTCATAAGGATGTTATACTGACACCTATTGGTGTGGATGTGTGAAGTTTTTTACTAACAGATGCAGTTCCAGATCGTTCCAGTGTTACGTTGTGTCTGTATTGTGTTTGTTGTTATATTACTTTTTTTTTTAGATGTGCTTAGCTGAAAGAAATAATAATAATATGTTTATTTCATAGCATTATTAACTCTTGCTTGACATGACAGTTCATCTGATGTCAACATGTCAGCATCCACAAGGTAGCAACCTGCTCCATGTAAATGGAGAAACAACAACAACAATAAAACATAATAGAATTAAATAAATCTGATCCATTGATACTTGCCTGTTTACAGATCTCACAAAGCAATTTTAAAAAGCACACCATGTTCCACAACCTGTTAGTTGAATGTTAGTTAATTTTAATACATATGTTTTAAAGCATTTGGATATACATGATCACTTTCCTAATAGCTAGCTGTGGTAAAGTGCTTTGATTTTGGTTATGCAGATCAGGACCCTCTGGCCTGTTGCAGAAAAGTATTGATTTTCTGTTCTTGCTGACATAGTTACTTATGTTTGCTGTAGTTAAGCTCCTTGGCCAGTTTCATTAGAAGTTTGAAAAGAGAGCTTTGTCCCCTGAGTGGACATGCTGATGTGTTTAATATCTCACTTGGCAGTGAACCAAATAGCTTTTTGGAACAACAAACACAAGTCTTTGAAGGAACACTAATTACCTAAAGTTTTTGGTCAATCAGATGGGTTTAATTCTAAATGAGATATTTTAATTATGAAGCACAATCTATGTGTTGTTGTAATTGTGATTAGATGCCATGGTATCCAATTCACCCCACACAACATGACAAATAAAAGAAGGCCGTGGCATGGCCCGGTAAAGCCCATAAGGATATATATATATATATTAACAGAAACTGAAACAGGTGGGTGATTTAAATCAGTAACCATAGATACAAACTAGTGCAGGAAAAGGAGAACAACTGAAACAGGAACTATAATTAAACCAAAACAGAACATGCAGTACATGTGACACTAATTCTGTGTGGAAAGGTATATCCAATATTACAATGTTGTTTCCATGGCAATACAATTTCTAAAACCCTAAAATAACACTAAAAATGCTGAAATTATGAAAAATGACAACTGTACTGTACTTTTGAAAGAAGTATTGATGTAAGTTTTTTTATTATTATTATTTAAATAAAAAGCAGCAGCAATGAAGGAGAGAGCACACACTTCATTACAGTTCATCTGAGTTGTTTTGTGGATATAAAGTTTACCAGTTTATTAAGCACTCCCATCAAAAAAAAAAAAAGAAAAAAAAAAAAGAATAAGTTCTGTATATATTTATTTACTGTTAGTTGTAACGGGTGTTTTTGTGTAATTCAATGTTGATGATAATGTGAGGGAAAGAGAGAGTTTATGGATAAGACTTTAATGCGCACTTCTTGTACTGTGTTTTATTCGGCTCTTATGGTGATTTTCTGGAGTAAAAATGGACGCTTCATCTTTTGTGTGATGTACAATAAACTTCATAAAACTCATCAGTAAAGTTTTGGCCATCATTCGGACGAGGCCGTGGATAAATGCAAGATGAAAACATAATTTATAACCGTAATTAAACTAAACTAAACCTGTTCTGTCTCCATGCAGTATATTCTCTGGCTCTGTAGGCATCATTGTCTGAAACTGAACACCATTACTGACAGTTTCTAACATTTTCAAGTCCATGAGATTGTCCTGTTTGTTTGTTGCATGAGCTCTTGAAGCTCCGCCCTCTTCTTGAAAGAGATCAGTAGCTCATTTGCAATTAAAGGGACACACACACAAATGGCTTGTTTTTGGCAATTTTAACATGCTATAAAATTATCTGTGGGGTATTTTTAGCTAAAACGTCACATACACAATCTGGAGAAATCAGAGACTTATTTTACATCTTGTAAAAGGGGCATAATTGGTGCCCTTTAAATCCTCCAAAAATTGGCCTAATTTCCTTTGTAACCACTGAAAGTACCTCACTGTTGTCAGACACAGACGAGGACACAGAGGTAAGTGCAAAGTTGAACAGTTTATTTCACAGAGGTATCAGACACAAGTTGAACACTTAGTGGAGAATCACAGACTACTTTCCTTTACAGACGGGGAAGACGAGGAAGACGATGACAACGAGGCAGACGAGGACGAAGACAGGAACTGGTAAGTAATCCACAGGTTAGAAATGGCAGGTAACAGTCAGGGGTAGGTGCGAGACCAGACAGTGAGTGGTTGAGTGTGGCTTGCTTATATGTGGCTCTGGTGATGATGCACAGGTGATCAGAATTCTGGTGATTGTGAACGAGTGGGCGTGGCGTAAGTGTCCGTGTCTGATGGTGCAGGCAGTGTGGTTGTGACAACTGTAACATTATTTTTCCCATTTAGCAGAGAAAACAAAGCTGAAATGATTTTTTTGTGGTAATCGACATTATGTTATGCAGTAAATGCTGTCAACTGAGCTTAACTTGTATTGAACCCGGAATATAAGTTATATGAACAATTTAACATATTTTCACCTCTCAGGAGGAAAACACATTCTGTTGTTTGGGTTAGTGTGTTATGTAATGCGACTTGTCTAACTTCCCAAAATGCCTAATTTTAATTGTAAAAAGTTCCCACTTGTGTCAGTGTAGAGTGCTGTAAATCCTATGATTTCATGTGTTGTGGCTTATTGAAATTTGATAAAGTAATCCAAAATGACAATGTTTATTATGTCACTTTCTATTTAGAAGCTTTTTATAATCATTTGTTATGAAATAGAAACATGGCTGCTACTGGGCCTTTTTTTGGAGAACGAAAATCGTAGTTAACCAGAGCATCAGACGCAGCATGAGACCGAAGGTTATAGATCATAACAGTTGTGCATTAGTGCACGCTGCCTTATTTAAGCGTGAATCTCCTCTGATGTGAGACCTTCTGTTCTGATCCATATAGAGCCATCAGCGAATCACCTGGTGCTGGTATTAAGGGAGGGAATTTACTACTGAACTCATTAATATATGCTGTGGAAACAAAGGAGGCAGAAAGTGTGTTCTCCTCAGTGCGCTGCAGGGAGGCAGTATGGGTACACAGGGCCAATCTGAGCCTCAGACAGGATGAGTAATGAAGCAGCATCTTCTGTACTTGTGCTCCACATGCTCTGGAATATTCTTTACTTGTGTGCGAGTGCAAAAGTTTGTGCAAATCATTGTGTGTCTGTGTGTGATTGATTGTGGCAGAAGGTGGGAACTACGTCTTGTATGCTTCCCTCTGATCTTTTGTGATGATCTTTTTGTTGTTGTATTTTCTCCATGTGTGTGTGTGAGTGTATATGAATTAATTTCTCTACAACTTCAAAGAGCTACATATGGGCTTGCTTGTCCGTCGAGATTCAGAAAGTGTTGTCGGAGGAGGGTCAGAGTTGCACACAAACACAACAAATACAAGTACACATAGACAACTGCAATACTATATTTAAACATCAGCACTGGGTTTATATAACAGCTCACAGTGTTTCTTGCATAGCAGGAAAGGCCCATTTTCTGAGTTTTAAGAGCAGTGAAATGGCATACTGCAAATATGAACATGAAAATCCATTGAAATCCGTTTATGTTTCCTGCACAACCCTCTTGTGTTTAGGGGCAAAAGGAGTGTTGTTTTCTTAAGCAGTGCATCAGATTTCTGTCCTGTCTCGTTTGGTCTGAGCACATAATTCAATATCCTGGTGTCTGGCCTGTATCCTCCTCTATCTCCATCACATCTCAGTTCAGGCCATAATAGAACATAGAGAGTTGAATGGACTCAGTTGAGTTTACAGGAACTTATGGAATTATTTTAATACTTGGCCTGTCAATTGGTTTAAATTTTTCAGATTTTCAGATTTCAAGGCAGATTCATTAGAGGATATGCTGACTAATTTAATTGCAATCAATCACATATATTTACTGAAAAAAGCTTCTAAATGAAAGTACTTCAAAGACATTATTGTGGAACATGACAACATTGAAAATACATTTTTAAAAAGTTGCTTTAGAACTCAATAAATTGTTTTATGTGTATATTCAGGCAATATCACATGTTGATCTGAATATTAGCATGATTTGTTGATTGTGTGATTTTGCTTTCAAGCAAAAGTTTAATTAATAATGAAATGTACAGTAAAAAGTAAATTATTTCAAATGTTTTTTAGACAAAATTAAACCAAAAATTTACACACCTTTTCAAAAGTTATGATTTTTTTATTTTTTATTTATGATATTTTACAATTAATACTTTTATTCAGAACACTTTAAATGGTTCAAAAGTGAAAGATTTTTACACAATTGTAACAAAAGGTTTCAATTTCATATTAAGGCTTTTCTATTGATATTTCTATTAAGAAATAGAAATAGCTTAAGTGTTAAGCAGCACAACTGTTTTCAATACAATAATAATAGGAAATGTTACTTGAGCACAAATTCAGCATATTAGAATGATTTCTGAAGGATCACGTGACCCTGAAGACTGGAGTAATGGCTGCTGAAAATTCAGCTTTACAATCAGGAAATTAGATTTTAAAATATTAAAATGGTTATTCAAAATGTTAATACTATTTCACAATATTACTGTATTTACTCTATATATTTTTTCTTGATCAAATAAATCCAAAAAGCCATTTAAATGACTTTTGAACAGTAGTATAAGAGAAAACAAATCAAGCTTAAACTAGCATTGGCACCCAATAGTTTATGCATATAATCACATTTAATTGCATTTCAAATCTTACTTTGTAAGTATTCACCAATGTATAACATATGCTGGTCCTCCTTTGGAGATAAATTGATTCTGTGTGATTAATAACAAAAGACTTCTATAGTAATATGTAATGAAGTCCCAGTCTTCAAAGATGTGTGTATAGTGAAATTTTTCACTGGAGTCTAACACAGTAAAAAGACAGTTATACTGCACTAAAACAATGATATAATGAAGCTTCATCCATCTGAAATATCTTATTATATTCTTATCTTATTATTGTAGTGTGCAGAATGAGTAAAGCTGTTTGTTATTAGGATGAACATTTTAAAAATGTTTAGGCTGCTATTCCTCAGCGGTCTAACAATGTCAAAATGATCGAGAGAGAGAGAGAGAGAGAGAGAGAGAGAGAGAAAACACCTACTGTGCACTCTTAAAAAATAAAGGTTCCCGAAGGGGGTTTTCGCAGCAGTGCCATAGGAGAACCATTTTCAGTGAATTTTTTTAGTATGGAGAATATTTTAATACGGTGACCAGGAGGGGACATGTTCGGTTCACTTTGTTTTGTCATGGCCATGGCATATTAATTCGTGGGAGCATGATAATATGTCATGGCCACTGGATATTAATTCGTGGGAACGTGATAATATGTTGTGGCCACGGGATCATTTTGTCAACACATCCTTATGCTGTGGCCTACAGTATAATATAATAGTATAATAAAGGTCAATATAATAATTTCTCAATCCTGCACTTTTTGTCATTCTTAATTGGAAATAAAATATTAATTTATTAATAATATCCATTTCTCATAATCCCAGGTTGCTATGGCCACGCAGGTTAGTTTACACATTAAATTCATGTCCACATGAAATAGATGTCGTTCCCTCAACATAGGATCTCGAGCCCGCGACTTTACATCATGTGGCCACAGCATAAGTATGTTGTTCAACAAAATGATCTTGTGGCCGTAACATATTATGTTTCCACGAGTTAATATGTTGTGGCCACAACAAAACATAGTGAACCGAACCTGTTCGGATGTTCCCACCTGGTCACCATAACCTTTTTCCACTATAAAGAACCTTTTGTGGAATGGAAAAGCTGCATTGAACCATCGATGCCATTTTAAGAACCTTTAACAAGAGTATTGAGTGTTTATATTAGTGATGGTGTATGTAGGTTAATATGCCAATAAATGTGCCTTCTGTTCAGCTTTGTTATGTAACATCTAGCTGTTTTAAAACACAAGAAGGCAATCTGTGTAAAGCACCCCTGAAAAATCAAGGACAGATTATGATGTATCATGCCCTGGGCACAGAGTATAGGTTCCTATAGTTAGAATATAGAAATATAGCTGCAAGCAGCGATGACGGACCCAAGCCCCGGTGCCATCGCTATCCCCATGGTTTAAGGAAACCTGTGCATGGTGGGCAACATACAATCTTATTTTAATTTAAATCAAACAATGATTTTACACAATATGTGACACTTGCTGTTTCCCTTTTTTTGTCATTATTTTAATCCCTCGCCATGACAACACTGTTTGAGATATCCTATAATCGTTCACAATTTAGCATCTTCAGTGTCTTTGTTTCATGTTGACCGAGATTGGTGGCGATTGCATGAACCTCTTACGAGGAGTGCTTTTTTAAATTTTGTTTCATTTATTTAAAAAATTTACTACTTTTTTCAGCAAGGATTCATTCAATTATTTTTTAATAGTATAATTTTTTTCTTTTTTTTATAATACTGTTCTTTCTACTATTAATCAAAGAATAATAGAAAATGTACCACAGTTTTCACAAAAATATTAAGCAGCACAACTTTTTTCAATATTAACAATAATAATAATAATAAATTAATTTTTAAATGTCAGTGTGTGAACATACCCAGATTAAATGGTTCAGGCTTTTCTCTGTTTGTTAATCACCCCTTCCATAGGGAGCAATGTGTTATAAATAAATGTTATATTTTATTTGCATATTAATATAATAAATTATAACTTGAAGTTATTACTAACATGCTATTATAAATATATATTTACATGACATCACATACTCAGTTGGTTCCATCATTTTTTTCCCCCTTCAGATCAGAAAAGCCTCTTCTGATCTCATTTTGAAAACTCAGAACTTTGGTTTTGAAAGTGATGAGATTTGTTAGGAAAACTATTGTCTACCCAAGCACTGTTACCACTGTTTCTGGCACAAAAACTCTTGGTATTTGACTTTGTCCATCTACAGTAGCAAAAAGATACAGACAAAGGAGAAATTCACATATGGTTTTCTATATATTGTCTGCCAAAATATAATTTATCTGCATGAGAATTCTCCCCATGTGTGTACAGATGAGCATGCTCTCACATGCTCAGATATTCTGTTAGATTTGCCACTATGTTCTCCTACAGTACTACTATAGAGTATTCTACTATAAAATAAATATAGACAAGAACTCCAATGGTTTACATCTACAGAATCTTGCTGGTCTGAGTCCAGCTTATTTGCTAAATATTTTTACAGTGTCTCAGAAACATATCGATCACCTAGTGATATCCTTCGAATATTCCTTAAACAAATAGTTTTTTGCTTCTCTGCCTGCACATTTTTTTACATTTCATGACTGCATAAAATTCTGAAATTGGATTATTGAAATAGTCTCAGTTGAATGGTTTTGAAAACTCTTCTTTGTATTATTTATTGTTTATTTCTACTTTTTTTAATTTCTGATGAAATTATTAAATTCTATACATTTTTTTTTTCCTCATTTTTCTCTTTCTCTCCTTCAAGAGAACCTGTTAACCATGAGTCTTGTCCTATGTTTTGGATTTGTAATGCGCCTTCAGTACCCCCCAAAAGCACTAGACTATAAAATAAACATATTATTAATAGTAATTTGTTCAGTTCAATGGTTGAATGGTCATGTAATCTCAACATAAATAGTTCCGTTCCATATAGTTCCATAAAACAGCTAGGTCACTGATACAAGTCTTCATCTTGTGTGTGTAAATGTGACCATATTTCTTAAAAACATATAAAAGTACCCTTTTTATGTCTAAAACCTTTTTTAATTAGCAAAAAAAATTACAGAGTGCAACTTTGAGTGTCTCTGGTTAAGTCAAGGTAAAAACCGCATCCTTCACAATCACACTATGCTTTTGGTATTAATTGAAAGTAAAGATGCTTTACACACCCTCTGTACGAGATATTTGTTTTTCTTTCCTGACATGATTAAATTCGATGACCATTAGTGAAGCAACATTTTTGTCTGTGACTCTGCTGTGGTTCCTATTGAAATTCCAAGTATGTGTGTTTGCTGCAGGTTGTCTTCATCCCTTGAGGCCTCCGTTTGAAATGGAAATTTTCTTGGGAAATCAAAATATGCCACACACACACACACAGTGGACCTCTCTGCTCCATTTCTAAGCTTTGCTTGTCATGGCTCTGTGGCAGCCCTATGTGCTCCTATGGCTTCTGACACCTGCAGTAGAACACATTCAGTATGCAGGGATCCTTAGATAATTAAAGTCTCTCTTTGGTTTTACCAAAAGACATCTTACCTTCATTATGGTTATTTACAGTAAACATAATATTTTTAGTTTGTCTTGATTTTCTTGTATACATGTTCTTGTTTGTTTGTTTACTGTTTGTTTGGTTTATTGTGCATTTTTGCTTAGTCAAGATCGTATTAAAAATCCACACTCTGAAGAAATCCGTAAAAATAGGGCACAATGTGCTGTAATAATTTAGAAGAATTTTCCGTATTTATTTTTTTACAGGTATATTTATTTTGAATTTTGCACTTCATTGAGTTGTGTTTTAGGGTTAACAAATGTCCGTAAAATGACTGGATAATGTCCATATAATAAGCTGCCAGTACATTTTCTGTTATTTTAAGAATTTATTTTTTACAGTGCAGAACATGCAAAATAACATAGTAACCAACAATGTGAAAAACAGAGAATATTACTGAACAATAATAATAATAAAAGTCTTGAGCGAAATAATACAGATCTCAAGAATACATAAGACATACATTTGGAAGTAATAGCTTTACATTAAAAGGTTAGTTCACCCAAAAACTGAGAATTCTGTCATTTATTACTCACCCTCATGTTGTTCCACACCCGTAAGACCTTCATTCATCTTCGGAACACAAATTAAGGTATTTTTTGATAAAATCTGATGGCTCAGTGAGGCCTGCATTGCCAGCAAGACAATTAACATTTTCAGATGCCCAGAAAGATACTAAAGACATTTAAAACAGTTCATGTGACTACAGTGGTTCAACCTTAATGTTATGAAGCGACGAGAATACTTTTTGTGTGCCAAAAAACTAAATAATTACTTTATTTAACAATAGCTTCATGAAGCTTCGAAGCTTTACGAATCTTTTGTTTCGAATCAGTGTTTCGGAGGATGTATCAAACTGCCAAGTCACGTGATTTCAATAAACGAGACTTCGTTACATCATTAGTGTTTCGAAATTTCAATAGTTTACCACTGGGGGGCGTGACTTTGGCAGTTTAAAACATGCTCCGAACCACTGATTTGAAACAAAAGATTCATAAAGCTTCGAAGCTTCATGAAGCAGTGTTTTGAAATCACCCATCACTAGATATTGTTGAATAAAGTCGTAATTTATTTTTATTTTTTTTTGGCACACAGAAAGTGTTCTCGTCACTTCATAACATTAAGGTTGAACCACTGTAGTCACAGGACAGATATGTCTTTAGTAACGTTCTGGGCATCTAAAAGTGTTAATTGTCTTGCTGGCAATGGAGACCTCACTGAGCCATCGGATTTTATCAAAAATATCTTAAATTGTGTTCCGAAGATGAAAGAAGGTATTACGGGTGTAGAATGACATGAGGGTGAGTAATTAATGATGATGTAAAATTTTCATTTTTGGGTGAACTAACGCTTTAATACAGCTTGGTAAACACTTTAAACCTTTTTGCTTGTTTGAAATTATCTTTATTGACTCACTCAAATAATGTATACATTTTCTATTAGCTTTGTTACTTAGCAATGAATTTTACCAGGCATGCCCTATATGGATAATGATAACAATAAGCATTATAGTCAGAAAAATGAAAATGATCATTCTGAATCCATGAATTTGGAGGTGTAAATAAATCCTTCCTTTCTCCAAAATCTCTAAACCTGCCAAATGTCCCTTAAATGTCTGCCAACACCACCCTCCTGCTTTACTGAGATAGGATTTAACAACGCTGTGTTCTCACAAGGCTTGTATTAACTGAACACCGTCCCATATCCACATGCTTCTTCAGGTCTTGAGGGGGTGTTCTTCCATTTGAAGGCAGTGTGCACTTTACAACCTCCAAAAGGAGTTTAAACCCTCCAGCTGACCCTGTTATCTCAGTATAGGGTGAGGTGTGACGGGGGGGGGGTCTTGTCCCCAGAGATGCCGTACGGGGGCGGTTGCTGGTCCTAACCGCCCTCAGTGTGCTGTCCAGCCTGAGTCAGCATGTCACTGTAAATGCCATGCTAGTTTTGACAGGACTCAAATGCTCTTCATGCCTCATAATTCAGCACTTCTTTAAAGCCATTGCTTCTGGCCAAGTGATTTTTCTGCTATCCATTCGGAGATGTATTGGTGTATGTGTGTGTGTGGGCAGTTCTGTGTGTGGACTCTTCTGTCTGCGTCATCTGTACATGTATGTGTCAGTGTGTGCCTTTTTTATGAAACGCTGATCCACACAGTGCAATGAATGTGTCATTTTTAGTGGTTGACAATAATAAAGTTGGATTGCCCAGCTGTTTTATAGCTGTGACTGAAGAGAGGAGAATTTTTTGGTATTTCACTCCTCTGAAAGAGAGAAAATGTGATTAATAAAACATGAGATCTGATGTCATTTGCCTCCCTCTTGACTGTGATTTCTAGCTCATTATTGGCTGTTTTCCTGCACTAACAGCTTGTTTTGGTTGACTTGCCATTCAGGTGACATCATGTGCAAGAGGTACAGTACAGTAGTGAGGCATTCTAGTGGGATATACTAATAAAGTGTTAATTTATTTACACCCCACCCAGTTTAACTACAGCCCACTGAGAAGAACTAAACGATCTGAGGGCTCAGGCATAAGAACATCTCTGCATACACAATGATCTCTCGTTTTGTTCTTATTCTTTTGAAGTCTGTGAGTTTGCTTCTGCTTCTATCTGGGTTTTAGGCAAGGATAGATCATAAAAGACCATGTAAAATGCAGGAAACAATTTTACAGGAAATAATTTTAACTTTATGATTTTATTGATGCGAGTACCAATTCGTCAACCTGCACTAAACATAAAAATCTGATATTAGGGGTACGTTTACACGACAACGATATGCTTAAAACTGAGAAGTTTTTTCTTACAGAGGACACCATTGTCAAAACGATCCCCATTCACATGAATCCGTGAAAACAACTAAAAACGCTGGTAAAGGCCATTAGATGGCGATGAAACACTTTAGACTGAATGTAATCCGCATGTGCATGACATAATCATTTTCACGGATACAAGTTTTTGTTGTTTACACGGAGACCGTTTTCAAAAACGTACACTTTGAAACACGTTTTCAAAAGTTCGCGTTATCAGGCCACAAAATGCTGTGTAAATGAATGGCCAAAACGCATAAAATGTTTTCCGTTTTCAGTTGAAAACGGTGTCGTGTAAACAGCCCCTAAGTGTTATGTAAAATTACATATATGAATTCAAAGGTAATTATAAATGTATTCTGTTTAAAAAAAAAACAATCAAGGGTATATGCATTTTTACATGCCTGCATTGTTTGTCATTGATATTCTTTTTAAAATATATCTGAAACAAAATGTACTGACAGATAATTAAGAGGAAGTGACATAATTTGAGTTTTAGAGAATCCAAGTTTAAAAGTTAGCAAGTTCTGTTCTCATTTAAAATTTTTATATATTTTTTCATGCATGACAAAATTAGTCAATAATAATATCCACCCTGTTTCATAAAACAGACATACTTTTTTACAGTATCCCAAACATACTAATTATTATTTATTAATTATTATTAGTTTATTTTTAGGTGACATAATGCATATTAGCACCTATATAGACACCATTGTCTAATATAGAATGTTTAAAATCTCTCTCTCTCTATGTCATGAATGTGGCTCCCACGGTTCATCCTCCGGACCGCCGGAGGGAGCCATCGCCTGAATATTGACTCACTACAATTCGGACTCCAACTCCCATAGGCCCTCATTCCTGGGACTGATTACGCTCGCACCTGCACTGCATCACACACGCATTATTTAAGACACACATACACTCACACCCATCGCGAAGTCTTGATTTGCTGTTGTGATCATTTCTGAGCGTTATTCTGTTATTACTTGGACTGATTATCACTGCTGAACCTTTACCGCCTGCCTTGATTCCTGCCTGTACTTTGATCTGTGTTTGCTTGCCGCCTGTCTCGATCCCTGCCTGTGACCCGACTCTGATTCCTTGCTGCCAGCCCCGACCTTTGCCTGTCTTTGACCATGGTATTGCCTTGCCCTTGTTTGTATTTGCTGTGTTTTAATAAAACTGCATATGGATCCACTCTCCACTGACCCTTCATTACAGAAGACTTCGCCACACAGCGATCCAGCAGCTCTAGCACAGATTTCCACTGAACTGTCAGCCCAAGCCAGCCAAATAGCGATGCATCATCACCAACTGTCTCGTCTAACCTCGTTAACTGAGGAGCTGGTAAAGACGCTGGAAGGCCTACGCCTCAATCCCGCCGAGGCCGCCACGCCACCGGCCACGGCATCCGCCATGCCGTCACTTCCTAATCCACCAGCCGTGAACCCCCGTCTAGCCCTCCCTGAGAAATTTGATGGCACACCTACTAAGTGTAAGGGGTTTCTTCTTCAATGCTCCCTTTACGTTAACCAACAGCCCTCACTGTATCCCACTGACACCAGCCGTATATCATTCGTCTGCTCTTTGCTAAGGGGCAAAGCATTAGACTGGGCCACCGCTGTCTGGAGGGAGGATGGTTCTATATTTGCCACGTTCACTGAATTCTTGCGTCGGTTCAGAGAAGTGTTCGAACATCCCGCCGGGGGCCAGAGTCCAGGTGATCAACTGCTTTCCCTAACCCAAGGCAAAACCACGGCAGCCGAATACGCTTTGCAGTTTTGCACATTGGCGGCCCAGACTAACTGGGTGGAGGATACCCTGAAACTGCTCTTCCGTCGAGGCTTAACCCTGGATCTACAGGCAGAGCTCGCCTGTCGGGACGAGGGAAGCTCTCTGAATTCGTTTATTGAACTGGCAATCCACATCGACAACCTCCTTCGCTCTCATCGTTCTCTGCGGAGTACCGTTCCTGCCAGTAATGTCCCAGAACCCATGCAGCTTGGCTATACTCCAGTCCAGCCCGAGGAAAGAGAACGACGAAGACAGATAAATCTTTGCTTATACTGCGGCCAGGCCGGTCATTTCAAGATCAACTGCCCGATCCGTCCAGCTTCAGCAAGCCCCACAGTTTCATTCCTCAACATAGTTATTCGTCCAACTGCCTCAAAATTCCCGTCCAACTCACCATTAACGAACAGACCATTACCACTCATGCCCTTCTTGATTCGGGAGCGGCTGGGAATTTCATGTCGGACACTTTTGTTAAAGAACATCACATCTCTCTAACTGATTGCCATTCTCCGTTAACAGTGGAGGCGCTAGATGGAAAGCCCATTGGAGGACTTCAAAGTTACATACAGACCTGGCTCAAAGAACACCAAAGCCGATGCATTATCCCGGCAAACTGAACGAGTTGATCAACCGGATGCCGAGGAGCCCGTAATCCCTGAATCCATGCTACTCGCACCAGTGCAGTGGGACATTATGACTGAAATCGCCCAGGCCAATGAACAGTCCACTCCACCGACCACGTGTCCACCCGACTGCACCTATGTCCCAGCTCACCTGCGAGACAGAATTCTGCATCATGTTCATGATCTCCCCAGCTCTGGTCATCCTGGCATCACCACCACTCACAACCTGCTGCAAAATCGGTTCTGGTGGGAAACCATGCTGCAAGACGTAACTCAGTTCAGTTCATCTGAGTGGGTACGGAAAGTATTCAGACCCCCTTAAATTTTTCACTCTTTGTTATATTGCAGCCATTTGCTAAAAATCATTTAAGTAAATTTTTTTTCCTCATTAATGTACACACAGCACCCCATATTGACAGAAAAACACAGAATTGTTGACATTTTTGCAGATTTATTAAAAAAGAAAAAATGAAAATCACATGGTCCTAAGTATTCAGACCCTTTGCTGTGACACTCATATATTTAACTCAGGTGCTGTCCATTTCTTCTGATTATCCTTGAGAAGGTTCTACACCTTCATTTGATTCCAGCTGTGTTTGATTATACTGATTGGACTTGATTAGGAAAGCCACACACCTGTCTTTATAAGACCTTACAGCTCACAGTGCATGTCAGAGCAAATGAGAATCATGAGGTCAAAGGAACTGCCTGAAGAGCTCAGAGACAGAATTGTGGCAAGGCACAGATCTGGCCAAGGTTACAAAAAAATTTCTGCTGCACTTAAGGTTCCTAAGAGCACAGTGGCCTCCATAATCCTTAAATGGAAGACGTTTGGGACGACCAGAACCCTTCCTAGAGCTGGCCGTCCGGCCAAACTGAGCTATCGGGGGAGAAGAGCCTTGGTGAGAGAGGTAAAGAAGAACCCAAAGATCACTGTGGCTGAGCTCCAGAGATGCAGTCGGGAGATGGGAGAAAGTTGTAGAAAGTCAACCATCACTGCAGCCCTCCACCAGTCGGGGCTTTATGGCAGAGTGGCCCGACGGAAGCCTCTCCTCAGTGCAAGACACATGAAAGCCCGCATGGAGTTTGCTAAAAAACACCTGAAGGACTCCAAGATGGTGAGAAATAAGATTCTCTGGTCTGATGAGACCAAGATAGAACTTTTTGGCCTTAATTCTAAGCGGTATGTGTGGAGAAAACCAGGCACTGCTCATCACCTGTCCAATACAGTCCCAACAGTGAAGCATGGTGGTGGCAGCATCATGCTGTGGGGGTGTTTTTCAGCTGCAGGGACAGGACGACTGGTTGCAATCGAGGGAAAGATGAATGCGGCCAAGTACAGGGATATCCTGGACGAAAACCTTCTCCAGAGTGCTCAGGACCTCAGACTGGGCCGAAGGTTTACCTTCCAACAAGACAATGACCCTAAGCACACAGCTAAAATAACGAAGGAGTGGCTTCACAACAACTCCGTGACTGTTCTTGAATGGCCCAGCCAGAGCCCTGACTTAAACCCAATTGAGCATCTCTGGAGAGACCTAAAAATGGCTGTCCACCAACGTTTACCATCCAACCTGACAGAACTGGAGAGGATCTGCAAGGAGGAATGGCAGAGGATCCCCAAATCCAGGTGTGAAAAACGTGTTGCATCTTTCCCAAAAAGACTCATGGCTGTATTAGATCAAAAGGGTGCTTCTACTAAATACTGAGCAAAGGGTCGGAATACTTAGGACCATGTGATATTTCAGTTCTTCTTTTTTAATAAAGCTGCAAAAATGTCAACAGTTCTGTGTTTTTCTGTCAATACTGTGTGTACATTAATGAGGAAAAAAAAATGACCTTAAATGATTTTAGCAAATGGCTGCAATATAACAAAGAGTGAA
>RJVU01057857.1:0-22172 GCA_003731715.1 Anabarilius grahami | reverse complement strand
CTCTGCAATGACATTCACCTCTTAAGTCATCTGGTATAGTTGCAAACATTACTTTACAATCCACAGTTATTTTCATGCAGGGTGGGAAAGAGTTTTTTTGTCCTGTATTTTGTGTAAATAAAATGCATTGTTCACCAGTTTTCAGTTGTCATTTCCATATAGTCTAAGCACTGTAGCAAACAGGGCAGTTTAGAGGTAAACAAAAGGAGAGGAAGTACCAGAGCTGCTGTTTCTTCAGCCCAGCGGAATAATCGACCTCACGCAGATTCGCCTTATCACAGCTGCTTTGAAACAGCCTGAATCTGAGAACAGCCTGGCTGCCATTCTAACAACTCTGTGTTTGTTTGGGAAGATGGCCTATTAGTGTGCACTTGTGACTTATACAGCATGCGTCTTTTTTACTCAACCATTCATTTTTGAGTAGCAGTAGAGCATTTTCTTTTTTCTTCTTTTCTGCATCTTATTGCATTGCTGTCGGATTTTACTTTAAAAAATCTCAGATGTCATTTTAACACATTAATTCATCAAACGAGATGGCAGCTGGAAATGTGAGCGTGCGTGTGTATGTGAGATGAGGGTGATGGAGAGAGTGTCTGTGATATGAGAAAGTGCTTGAGCAGCTCTGTGAATCTCGATCTCTCTGCTCCTCCTCATCAGATCGATCTGCTCGAACATCTCTCTCTTTTCCTTGCATATGTGTTAGAGCACGCGCCCCTGTGCGTATGTGTGGATTGAAGCGTGTGGGTTTGTGCTTGAAAGTTTCCCTCCACCCAAACCAAGACGCTTGCTAACTAGGATGCCACTGTGTGTGTGTGTGTGTTTGTGAGTGAGTAAGCAGGGGTGTTAGAGGCTGCTTGTTGAGCTGCTCTCACCCACTGGAGGTTAACAGTGAGCAGATCAGTGATGTCATACTTGCCTGCCTCCATTTTGTTCTCACTTAAGGAGTCAACAGAGCTGTACAGTAGCCTATTACAATGCTGTAAACGTGTACACAGTATATCGCTGAAATAGAAAATAAATAAGGAGAAGTAAATAAAGAGATGAAGGAAATGGAGGAGAAAATAAATGAAATGTTAGAATGAAAAATAAAGAAAAGTAAAATAAAATAGAACACAATTTAAGTACAAAAATATGGTAGGCTATATAGAAAATATCAGTCACTCATTAGAGTAATAAATGTTTGGGGTCTAGTGGTTCTTAATAACATGCTGATACATAGTTTTTCTATTTTGCCGGGGCTTCAGCCCCGAATGTTTTGAGTCAAGCCCCGAATGTAATGACTGTCACTGAGCAAATATGAAACCCCCGAAATCATAAGTTGCTTTATTTCATTGCGCTTTGGCTTTGCATATACTGCATACAGCCTGTAAAAAATGACCTTAAAAATAATCTAGCCTATAGAATACATTTCTTTGCTGTCGGTGTCACTCACTCAGAGCAGCGGCAGGCCTCGAGACTCTCTTTCGGTCCGGTGGAAGGGTTTTTGTTATATAACAACCAATGTGACAACTTTAGCACGTTTATCAGCTATACATTCATTCAGTGTTTCCCATTAATGACCCTCTGCTGCCGCCACCGTTTAATAATGAATTGAAAATTTAAAACATTCTACGTTTGCCAACGAGCTAAAATCGAAACTGTGATATGGCTTTGTGCCTTTATAAAACAGCAAAAGACAGTGATTAAGTATATATACAGTCTGTCTGTGCTGCGTGTTTTAAAGAGAAATGAGCACATTTGCGCACGCGATCAGCTGGTGATCTGGTAATCAAAATAAAAGCTCAAGGATTTATCTTTTAAAAAGAAATGAGTACAAAAGTATTGTAAAAAAGATGTTTGAACCCTTTTTAATGTCCAGGTACAAGTCAATGCTGTTTCTTTGTTCAATTTTCACACTGTACATGGGTTGAAGCTCTTAATTTCACCAGTGCACCAGATTGATGCATTTAACCTTAAAATGTACAAAATTTTCTTCCGGGAGGGCATGCCCCCGGACCCCCCTACACCTGGTACATCCAACAAAATTTTACAAATTACAGTGTGAAATAATCTACATTTTCTGAACAGGAATACGACAACAAAAGCTCCTTTCATGTCAGTAAAGCTGTTAATAGAAAATTTAAATGTCTTTGGACAAATATAGATTTGGGCTAAGCCCCGAATGTTTACAATGTCTGGCTCCGCCACTGGTTGTTCCAGCCGCGACATCGCAGAAAAATAGAAACCGTCCCTAAATTTGAATCGTCGCGGTCGCCGTCGCGGCTGGTTAGGGCAAAAATTAGCGCACCAGATGTCGCGTCTGGTGAGGACACGGTGTCAAGCTTATTTTGTTCGGTCATCTCTTCCATTTTCAGGATTCTTCGCCTTCAGTTGTTCAGATGAAAGCAACAAGAAACAGAGAGACCAGAGGCAAAGTACACAAACACATTTGAAGGTGGTATCTTTAGTTCAAAGCAACACCCACAATATAGGTTGTTTGCACATGACGTCACAGCAGCAGCGCGAATGAGTCTGGAGGGCAGGGAGTGATTTTTCTATATAGGAATCCTATCAAAAACTCAAAATTCGTATGTTTTGCGTCGTTTATGGTTGCTCAAATCGATAAAATCGAGAACCCAGAAGGTGTTTATATCGTTTACATAACTTATACCGTTTTTAACAGCGTTTTGCGTCTGCTGATACTGAAATGAATATGGATACCTGCTTACCTTATTTGTTTTTGACTTGGTTTTTTTCTTTGAACGATGATGTGAGCTCCTGTTGCAATTCTCGATTCAGCATAAATGACCTACAATGGCGACATTTTTCACAATCGTGACAGAAAATCAAAAATACTGCCCTAACTTCGCTAGTAGAAAGGCAGCGCGATATAAACAAACCCAGACTAGAACTGAACGCGGTGTGACGGCAGCTTCACATTCTCTATCTCAGGGGTTCCCAAACTAAACGCGGCATATGTGAAAGCACAATAGCGTGCGCTGCTCCGCATATGAACTGCCAAGGCATGACGGTGGTGCTCCTCCACTCTCCTCCGCTGGCCTCCCTGCGTTGTCTTTTTTGATCGATATTAACTTACGTTTCATTTCGACAAAAATAATATCCAAAGCTTAAAGCCTAAAAAATTACCTACGTGCACATCTGAATGTTTAACATGGTGCTGTAAACTGACCTGCTGCAGCTGATGCTGTTGCTATTATGTTGTTAATCTGTCTTAATCACCTCAGGAGTCACGGTCGAGGGGAAGGAAAATCGAAAGGTTGATGGCTTTTTTTTATTTGCATGGTTTTTGTTTTTAATTGAACTACTATTTTTAGTATTTTGTTACAATTATTGATAGAATACGCTATTTATAATCGTTTAATTTTTTAAATTTTTTTTATTTCTGGAAATCATCTCGCGACCCCCACTTTGGGAACCACTGCTCTATCTACCTCCTCCATGGCAGGAAATTCTTTCAATTCAGTGGAAAAGTCGCTCATCTTCATAACATAAAGATCACGTCCAACATATTTTGTGATTTTCTGTTTATACCTCCATCTCTTCCATTCTAATTTTCACTGCTTGCCCTCCACCGGTATTTCGCACGTCACCAGAACCACGTGATTGCAAATAACCTATTGTCAGGTAGGCTACATCAGGCCTTACATCTCAGGATCTATACTGTCTTTAGTAATGATGAATGTTTCATGCTATTTGCTTTAGAATAATTTAAAATAAAAATAAATTGATGTTGTATAAATGAACAAATGAAGCAAAATATGCAAATAAACACAGCTCTTCTTCACCATCTCATCAGGCTAAACTGGCACAAATAAGTAATGTAGCGAGTCAAGCATTTAGCGAGACAGACTAGGAAGACTTCAGATGTTCTTTACTCTTATTTGCAGTTTTGGGGTGTGGAAACGCTGACGCTGAGAAATCAGGGCGTCCCCTGTGATCATTATTCCTGCAGAATACATTCAATCTGTCTGCCATCTGTCTTTGAACTGCAGATGATTTTCTTAGTGGACAGACTGTAATACAAATGCTCTTCTGTACTCATTAGAGACCAGCAGTCAGAGTGTGACATCATGAAGGAGGGACAGAAGTCCCCCAGAAGAAACTTGTCCATTTGTAAACATTTCCAAGAAATCACTTAATTATTTAGCTTACAGTACATGCACAATGACACACAGTTGTTAAATATGCCAAAGTCAAACTTTTAAGTTTGGCTTGGCAGCTTTGAAAGTTAAAATGTTTAGTTTTTAAGGCCATGCAGGCCTTACAGGGGGAGATGGATGGATGGATGGATAGATTTTTAATAGATAGCCTAGATTTTAGATTTGTGAACATACTGTGTGATGTTTCTGAGGAGAGAGGGAGGAAGAGAAGAAAAGACTAGAAGTTTATCATCTTCACTGTTCCATTCGCATTCATTCGATAAGGGACAGAGAGGTGAATGTCCCTGGAAATGTCTGCAGAGTGAAAGGGGAGGATGCCAAAGGCTCCCCCATGTGCCAACGCTAAAGGCTAGTCTTTGAGGGGATTTGACACAAATGATCTTTTAAAGCTGCTTTTGAAAATGGTTCTGCAGATATTGCCATAAAGACTGAGGTTTTGGTGAAGAACATTTTGTCTTGGACAGCAACAGCAGATAGCTGCAAGCCTGTAAATTGCAGGGCTTTGCAGTGTTAATCGTGTCAGTATACATACAGTGCATGTATTAAACATTTATATTATCAAATAAATAAATATTAAAAACTTAAATCAAAAAGGTTTTCCTTTTTTTCCATTTCATAAATGATAAAAGATAGACATAGCATAAAAGTAGCAAATGTCAAAACATACTTTTCATGAAAACAACAATGCGTTAACAATGTTAAGCATTGTTGAGCATGTCTAGAAAGAGCTTAAGCAAGAGTAAGCAAGAGCATGTACTGGTATACACTCACCGGCCACTGTACACCTGTTCAACTGCTTGTTAACACAAATATTTAATCAGCTAATCACATGGCAGCAACTCAGTGCATTTAGGCATGTAGACATGGTCAAGACGATCTGCTAAAGTTCAAACTGAGCATCAGAATAGGGAGGAAAGGTGATTTAAGTGACTTTGAACGTGGCATGGTTGTTGGTGCCAAGGGCTGGTCTGAGTATTTCAGAAACCCCTGATTTACTGGGATTTTCACGCACAACCATCTCTTGGGTTTACAGAGAATGGTCCGAAAAAGAGTAATATCCAGCGAGTGGCACTTCTGTGGGTGAAAATGCCTTGTTGATGCCAGAGGTCAGATGAGAATGGCTCGGCTGATGCGACCTGATAGAAAGCCAGCAGTAACTCAAATAACCACTTGTTAATAAAGGTTGGAAAAACATTGCTTGGTCTGATGAGTCTAGATTTCTGCTGCAACGTTCAGATGGTAGGGTCAGAATTTGGCATAAACAACATTAAAGCATGGATTCATGCTGCCTTGTATGAATGGTTCAGGCTGCTGCTGGTGGTGTAATGGTGTGGGGGATATTTTCTTTGCACACTTTTGGCCTCTTAGTACCAATTGAGCATCCTTGAGCCTACCTGAGTAATGTTGCTGACCATCTCCATCCCTTTATGACCACAGAGTGCCCATCTTCTGATGGCTACTTTCAGCAGATAACGCGCCGTCACAAAACTCAAATCATCTCAAGCTGTTTTCTTGAACATGACAATGAGTTCACTATACTTAAATGGCCTCCACAGTCACCAGATCTCAATCCAATAAAGCACCTTTTGGATGTGGTGGAACGGGAGATTCGCATCATGGATGTGCAGCTGACAAATCTGCAGCAACTGTGATGCTATCATGTCAATACGGACCAAAATCTCTGAGGAATGTTTCCAGCACCTTGTTGAATCTATGCCACGAAGAATTAAGGCAGATCTGAAGACAAACAGGGAGTCCAATCCGGTACTAGCAAGGTGTATAAAGTTATAAAGTGGCCGGTGAGTGTATATTTTTAGCATATCTAATAATAATAAAAAAAAGTATTCCATAAGAAAATTAGATTAGAAAACATGTTTAACATGATGTCACTGTCTTTCTCTGGTGTCCTACTAAACAGTGTCTGTTCAGCCTAATCTAAATATTTGATCATATGACTGAGAATGGCCAGCAGCCTTCCTCAGGCTTTTTTAAATGTGTTGTTATGTGCATAATGTCTTCCTCTCTTATTTTAACAGTAGCTGCAGTGCCAAAGAGTCTAGACGGTACTGTTGAGGGACATCAACATTTCCCTCTATATCTTGCCCAAATAGGCATTTCAGTTTAGTTGACAGGCAGAGAGCTCTCCTGCAGGGACTGTCCCTCTGATGTCCTTGTCCTCAAGTAGCTGGACAATGAAATGGCAAATGAGAGTTTGGTATGGGGAATTTGCTATAAATAATTTAAAGTGGTGTACCGTCATCAGGGGAGATTAGGGTTCAATTCCAGCTCCCCGAGTCACAACCAATGTTTGGTTAGGGGACATGCACACACACATACACACATACGCACAACAAGAGACAGACAGAGACAGACTGTTGGAACAGTTGAAAGAGAAATGTTTAATCCCTGAGGAGCAGTGCTAGTTTGGATCAGAAGAGAAGCACTCTCTCACTCAGAGATCTATTGGTAGATTCAGATGCAAACCGTGTCTGCAAATCAATAGTAGAGGAACGACTGCTGTTAAGTCAAACACCCAAAGAACCCCAGTGAGATAAGATAAGTCTACAGTGATTCTGAACCATCTCTCAAGCATCCAAAATTAGACAGATGTGACAGTTTTGGATCAGCCATCGTTATCAAAAATGTCACCACTTCCGTTTCCACCTCTAAATTGTACTTTATTTTGCCTCACCGACTCTGAATTCTGAAGTTTATATATTTCACTCCAAAAAAAAAAAGAGACAGTTTTCTCATCATTTACCCATCCTCTTGACATTCCAAATTCACATGACTTTCTTTCTTAATGTTTTCCAGGATGTCTAAGCAGCTCCATCACAATCAGTAGAAGCATTTGGAAGAAACTCGATACTTTATTTAGAATACGTCTTAAGAATAAGCTTAAGAAAAAAGATAACATTCTTAATAGAAAACTTTAAAAGAATTCAGATTCTTAAAAACAATATTTTTAAAAATCATACATCAATGATAAATACCTTGCTTTAAATGCCCAAAAGTAAGATGTTTAATGAATTCATTGGATAATTACAAAATTTAAAGTGCCACTATGTTTTTTTGAAAATGACCTTTTCTGTAGTGTGTAACAAAGCTCTAAGTGAATAAAAACTTTAAATCTGAAAGTGCACCATATATAAAGTTATTGTCTCTCAAAAGTAAGAGTCGACTTTGAGTCAATTAGGCTAAACGAGTCATTTGTAAAACGAATCCTAAGCCGTTTCATTGTGACGTCAATACGAAACATTAGCATATTGCCCGCCCACTTATTGCACGCACAGACACCAGGGAAAACTCTTTTTTTCAACAATACCACAGCAGTACAATATTTTGTGTTCCTGTCATTTTACTGACGACTGCTTCTCAAATCTTGGGGAGTTTAACGCAGGATTCACAAAACGCTTGGTCTTAAAATGTGGATCAATGACCAGTTTATTTGGACCAGCTTGCTCCTCTGAATCTTAACCTGTAAGTATGATTAATAGTTGATTTTTTAAATTTCTTGCGATCGTTCAAAATTTGTAGTTTTGTATGTTATGTTGTGTAACATACACCCTAGTCTGTATGTCTCCTGCTAACCGGCTCACTCACATTTCTGTAGTTCTGTTATTCAGGTGTGGGTCCAATATTGTCAAAAAAATTGTCAATTAATGCAGCTTGTATGTCTTATTATTTGGAGTAATGATCAAGGATGGAGCATGACTTTTGTCCTTCTGAGGTCCTTCTGAAGCGAAGCGATGCGTTTGTGTAAAAAATATCCATATTTAACAAGTTATGAAGTAAAATATCTAGCTTCCGCTAGACCGCCTTCCATATTCAACTTACAAAGAAAGTGTAAGCTGGCGTCACGTCAGTTAAGCTTTTTCCGTAAGTTGAATAGGGAAGGCGTAGGACGTAGCATAAGCTTTTTGAACTGCAAGAGTTTTACACTTCCTTCGTAAGTTGAATACCCCCCTGAACCGTGTGGAGTACGTTTATGATGGATGGATGGATGTTGATGGAGACACTTTCTTTCACTTTCAGCTCATACTCGTTGCTATCGCTCACTGCCATTATAAAGCTTGGATGCGTCAAGATATTTATTAATACATCTCCGATTGTGTTTATCAGAAAGTAGAAAGTCATATACACCTAGGATGGCTTGAGGGTGAGTAAAGCTTGGGGTAATTTTCATTTGAAAGTGAACTAATCTTTTTATGCATTACAATTTTAATATATGCAATATTATAAAACTTGCAATATAAAATATATGTAAAGTAATTACTATAATATTTTAAATATATATTCTAACATATTTGGCTTATTGGATGTTTGTGTTGTCCCTCTGGGTTGTCAACAGGGAGAGAGAGATGGAAAGAGACTAGCCAGATCCTTTCACTTTTACTGTACATGTTCTGCCTAGGCAATATTCCCAGAAACTCAATAATAGATTTGTCTGATAGATATTTTAAGAGATAATTTGCAGTGAAAAACAAAAAGGTCCTCAATAGAAACACTAAAAATAATGTTATTAAGTTTCTGAATGGATAAATGTATCATTAAGATTTGTCAGTAGCTACACTACTGTAATTTTATTCTTAAGAAACAAAATGTTTTTTTTCAAGAATTGCACTTACTGGTTTTCTTCTGTGAAATAAAAGAATATGTTTAATATTTGAAAAAAGTAAATTTTTCTTTAACAACTTTTTTTACTACCTGTCAACATATTTCATATTATAATAAATGGCAAAAAAGGCAAAAAATGAACATTTAAACTGATGCTGGTTAAACTCCATCCACACACTGGATAGAATCAGCATCTTTTAAGTCACTGGATCAACATATAGAGGGGGGGTGGGGGGTTGTGTTTTTTCCGGATCCTGTCTGCCTTCTCTCTCCAATTTGCTTCCTCTAAAGAAGTCCATAAAACTCATGCAATATGTTGTATTTACAGGTATCAAGATGAAAGCCACAGCAGTTGAACGAGTTACATATTTAATTTATTAATAACTCGCCATTCGCCATTCTTCTTCAATTCACTCCTTTTAACTTCAGTTAGTACTATTTCCCCCTTGCGGTCTCATTAAGCATAGAATTGAATAACAGGACACCACTCAATATTTTGTAGGCCTATATTACTGTATTCCTCTCACATCTCATTCCCATTCCTTTAATGCATGCTGGGTGGTGGCAGACACATGGACAGAAATCGTCTCAGATTACGGATGTAACCCTGGTTCCCTGAGTAGGGAACGAGACGCTGCGTAGAACGGATTGGGAACCTTCTGCATGATGTCGTCACTGAAGCACTTCTGTATCTAACCAATCACGTAGCGAGACGTCAGAGATGGGTGACGTCACGGACCAGGAACTATAAAGCATACCCGGATGCAGAGCACACTAGCTTCTGGGATAAGTCTGAAGCAAGCACTCACAAGTATGCAAGGGGTACGGCAAGAGACGCAGCGTCTCGTTCCCTACTCAGGGAACCAGGGTTACATCCGTAACCTGAGACGTTCCCTTTCGTGGGAACTGTCGACGCTGCGTAGAACGCATTGGGAACGCAATCCCAACTGTGCCGTAGCTTTGGATATTTGTCAAAGTTATCTTGACAAAACAGATGATCGTGGGACCCACATCAAGGTTATAAAACCTAAGAAACGTGTGCTGGCATGACCATCCAGCTGCATCACATATCTCATTGATGGACACTCCTGACATCAATGCTATTGATGCCACCATACCCCTAGTAGAATGGGCACGAACCTTTAATGGAGAAGGCTGTCCGGCCGCTTCGTAAGCAAGTGAGATGGCCTCGACCACCCACTTGCTCATCCTCTGCTTAGATGCTGGGCCCCCTTTTCTGGGGGACCCATAACAGACAAACAATTGATCTGACTTACGCCACAGGGCAGCTCTGTGGATGTAGGCATCTAAAGCCCTCACAGGGCAGAGCAGATTTAGTTTTTCCTGATCCGATGTCTCAAAGGCAGGAGGATAAAAGGCCTGGAGCACAATGGGACCTGGAACATTGGTGGGGACCTTCGGCACATAGCCTGGTCTAGGATACAGGAATGCTTTCACCATTCCTGGAGCGAATTCAAGATGTGAAGGAGCAACCGAAAGTGCTTGTAGGTCTCCTATCCTCTTCAGAGAAGTGATAGCCAACAGTAAAATGTTTTTTAGAGTGAGGAACCTCTCAGGAACCTCCTCTAGCGGTTCGAAGGGCGCCTCAGCTAACCCCTGCAGAACCACAGCCAAGTCCCAGGTCGGTACCCTTGTGCGCACTGGAGGCCTCAACCTCAGTGTGCCACGGAGGAAGCGTGTAACAAGGGGGTCTCGTCCTACCGAGGAACCTCCCTCAAGAGGAGCATGATAGGCTGAGAAAGCCGCAACATAAACCTTCAAGGTTGAATGAGATAACCCCTCCGAGAATTTTTCTTGGAGGAAACTTAGCACGGAGCTAACAGAAGAATGGACAGGGTCCGTATTAATTCGTCTACACCAGGTAGAAAATAGATTCCATTTATAAGAATACAGCTTCCTCATGGCGGGAGCTCTGGAGTTAAGAATGGTCTCCACAACCTCGGTTGGGAGACCAGCATCTATGAACCTGGCCCCCTCAGAGGCCAGGCCCATAGCTTCAATGTTTCTGGGCGGGGATGTAATATCGTGGCACCCACTTGCGACAGGAGATCCTGTCTGAGGGGAAGCTCCATCGGGGAGCCGTCTAGAAGGGACACTAAGTACGAAAACCATATCCTGGTCAGCCAGAATGGGGCTACCAGTATTAGGCTGGCCCCTTCCTGGCGTACTTTCTCCAGAACTCCCGGGAGCAAGGCGATCGGGGGAAATGCGTACAGATGCAGCCTCGGCCACGTCTGTAACATGGCGTCCAGACCCAAAGGTGCTAGAGGCGTTAGGGAGTACCAGCGCGGTCACTGGGTTGACTCTCCCGAAGCAAACAGGTCGACTTCTGCTCGACCGAAATTTTTCCACAGGAGCTCCACCACTTCTGGGTGGAGTCTCCACTCCCCGGGCCTCGGCCCCTGCCTCGACAGGGCGTCTGCTCCCACATTTTGATACCCCGGGATATAAGTTGCCCTCAGTGAGAGCAACTTCCCCTGGGACCATAGGAGGATCTGACGGGCCAAGTAATACAGTCGGCGAGACCGCAGACCCCCCTGATGGTTTATATATGCGACCACCACTGTGTTGTCCGTGCGGACCAACACATAATGGTCTCTCAGGTCTGGGAGAAAGTGTCTTAAGGCTAAGAACACCTCCATCATCTCCAGCCGATTTATGTGCCAGGAGCGCTGATGGTCCTCCCATAACCCCTGAGCTGGGCGACCACTCATGATCGCCCCCCAGCCCGTGAGGGAAGCATCTGTCGTAAGCATTACGCGACGACCAGAAGTCCCCAACACGGGTCCCTGGGACAGGAACCAAGGATCTTTCCACATGACCAGAGCACGAAGGCATCGCCGCGTGACTTTGATCATGCGAAAAGGGTTTCCCCTCGGAGAAAACCCCCTGGTCCTGAGCCACCACTGTAAGGGTCTCATGTGCAGAAGGCCAAAAGGTATCACGTTGGACGCAGCTGCCATCAGACCCAGCAGTTTCTGGAACTGCTTTACAGTGAGTGACCGGCCTAACTTCACCCCTTTCACGGCCGCGAGATTGGAACTCACACGAGCAGGAGACAGATGTGCCTGCATCGTGGTGGAGTCCCAGACTACACCTAAATAATTGGTGGTCTGAGCCGGAACCAGCACACTCTTTTTGGCATTGAGCCTCAACCCAAGCCTCTTCATGTGAGACAGAACAACATCTCGATGTTGAACTGCTATCTGCTCTGATCGAGCTAAAATCAACCAATCGTCGATGTAATTCAGTACGCGGATGCCCTGGAGTCTCAACGGAGCTAGAGCTGCGTCCATGCACTTCGTGAATGTGCGGGGTGATAATGATAGGCCAAACGGAAGAACCCTGTACTGGTAAGCTTCGCCCCCGAAAGCAAACCTGAGGAACCTCCTGTGAGAAGGATGGATGGAGACATGAAAGTACGCATCTTTCAGGTCTATTGCCACAAACCAGTCCTCGGACCTGATTTGTGGAATAATCTGTTTGAGTGTAAGCATCTTGAACTTGAGCTTTTGAAATGAGCGATTTAACATACGTAAATCTATGATAGGACGCAGTCCTCCATCCTTCTTCGGAATGATGAAGTAGCGGCTGTAAAAGCCTGACAGCTTGCTGGGAGGAGGAACCCTTTCTATAGCTCCTTTTTGCAAAAGTGTCATAACCTCTTGTTCCATAACCAGAGACTGCTCTGGGGTCACCACTGTGGGAAAAACCCTGTTGAACCTGGGCGGGCGAGACCCGAACTGAATTCTGTAGCCCTTTTCTATGATGAGCAGCACCCATTTCGATATATTCGGTAGAAGTTTCCATTCTGCCATAAAATCTACTAAGGGAACCAGTCTCTCGAGACTGGTCTCTGGTGTTTTTTGAGCACTTGACTCGATGCTCGGACGCGGCGCACCGGCCGAATGCAATCGAATCAAGTGACCGGCCCTCGGTGGAGACCGCTGCGTCCTGACGCATACTGGGTGGCAGGGTTAGCAGACCGGTCCCCTGAGGGCGCCGAAGGGGAGCGGGGGATAGATAGATTTTTCCCCGACTTCCTTCGGAGGGGGCCACCCTCATCGGTTCCTGACCCACAGATGTCAGGACCGCTTTGAAGCCTTCCTCCCGATAATGACGGCCCGCAGGTCCGTTTTACCCTTGGAAGGCTTGGCTTGAGCGGCCACGCTCACCTTTTGTTGCGCTCTGTGGGGCGCCGAGGAGCTCGAAGACGGCCGAGGCTGCTCCCGCTCAATAACCTCGGGGGGAATTTTTGATCTACGGGGGAGGAACCTCTGGAACGCCACAGATTGTTTTTTGGACTCCTGGAACCTCTCGACGACTGATGTAACAGCGTCGCCGAAGAGGCCCACAGGAGACAGTGGCGCGTCCATCAGGGCAGTTTTATCTCGTTCCCTGATGTCCGAGAGGTTCAGCCACAAGTGCCTCTCCATAGCCACCAAGGCTGCCATAGACCGACCGATTTCTTTGGCCGTCTCTTTGGTGGCCCGGAGAGCGAGATCAGTTGCCATCCTGATCTCGTGGATGCACTCAAAAGTGGCCTCCCCGTCATCGTCAACTTCCCCCAGCAGGTCAGCCTGATACGCTTGGAGCAGCGACATGGTATGCAAACATGCCGCCGCCTGACCTGCTGCTGCATATGCCTTGCCCACCAAGCTAGATGTTGTTCTCAGAGGCTTAGTGGGCAATGTCGGGGTCTTTAGTGACGATGCTGTCTCGGGTGAGAGATAGCCCGCAAGCGTCTCTTCAACCCGAGGCATCGCCGCATATCCGTGTCGTTTCAGCCCCATAATGTTACTGTAGAACGAAGTCTGGGGGCTGAACACGCGATATTGTACTGGCTTTCTCCACGATCTCGACACCTCAGTGTGGAGATCGGGGAAGAAAGGCAGACCCCGACGCTGGGGTAGTGACCGAGCGGGCAGGAAGCGCTCATCCAGCTTGCTTTTCGGTCTAGCCTCTGCCCGCTCAGCTGGCCAATCGATTTTTAATTTGGCCACAGCCCTGGTCACTACCTCCAGGAGCTCCTCGTATGCTGGGGAAGAGGATGGCGGGTCCTCATCCCCAGTCTCGACGCTCACCACATCAACCTCCTCGGAGGAAGAGAGGTGAAGCGCCGGTGCCTCTCTCGGTGGGGAAGAAACCGCAGCGCGTGCTTCCACCACCTGAGAAGAGACACTGGGGCTGGCAGGTAAAGGACGAGATAAACCTGGGCCCGTCTCCATCCCCTCTGCCAGCTCCATCTGCGAACCCCACGAATGAAGTCGGCGCTGTGCCTCGGCAGCAGCGGGACCCGATCCGCGGGGAACGCCAACCGGAGCACCCTCTTTATTATTAAAGAGTGCCCGGCGTGAACTTAACACTCTGAGGGTGAGCTTCTCACAGTGAACACAGACAGCTCCCTCGAGAGCTGCCTGTGCATGCTCAACCCCCAGGCAAACGACACACATTTCGTGTGTATCCCCCTCCGGAATGTATCTGGTACAGGGATGTACACATTGCTTGTACCGTCTGCTTTCCGCCATTTCCACGTGTCTTATTTCTCACAAATATATATAAGTTTGTGTGGTGCACTGATACTCTTGTCCTCAGACGAAGAGATCTTGTTTTGTGGCAATATGGCAGGACAAACAACACCAAATAAGACAGACAAGATAACATGGAGCGCTTGCTGAAGACAACAGAAGCTAGTTTGCTCTGCATCCGGGTATGCTTTATAGTTCCTGGTCCGTGACGTCACCCGTCTCTGACGTCTCGCTACGCGATTGGTTAGACACAGGAGTGCTTCAGTGACGACATCACGCAGAAGGTTCCCAATGCGTTCTACGCAGCGTCGACAGTTCCCACGAAAGGGAACTGGTCTGTTCATTTGAAGGTTATAAGTTCAACCCAACTGGGGTTCACCCAGAACTGAAGAGCTGCTGTAATCACAGTCATACTCTATCACCATATTGACAATTGTATCTGAGAGCAGGACACTTGACCTTCCAATTAGTGTACTGTATATTGCTCAAAATGACAAGGATCTGCAAACAGACCATACAACAAAAATTGTTTGCAAATATTGTTTGTTTCGGTTAGTCATTCAGTCTTCCATGATCTTGTTTAGTGATTTATATAGCCAAAAACATGTTGCCATGGCTAACATGCTATTGAGTTCTTGACTGTGAATAAGATAATCTACACTACTCAGACCTAATGTAACACTTTGAATCAAATATATTCATAACCAAGGAATGGTTCTTTTTTTTCTTTTTTTTATGTACGTCATGACCTAATATTTGATATTCTTCCTGGACATTGTGTGTATATGTGCATTTTGTGAGAGACTGTGCAGTCTTACACACTGTGTGTGTGTGTGTGTGTGTGTGTGTGTGTGTGTGTGTGTGTGTGTGTGTGTGTGTGTGTGTGTGTGTGTGTGTGTGNNNNTAATGAGCAGATCTGCAGGTGACACTGCCTTGTAGCCTCAACACACTCCTTAGCAGGGGACCGCAGCAGAGAGGAGATTCTCATTATTTTCAGCAGAGTGAGCGAATGAAAGAGCAAGTCAGTAAAGCCAATGAGTGAGCAAGCTAGTGACTGAAAGAGTGAGCAAGCAAGTAAGTGACTGACTGAATGAGTAAGTTAAAGAGAAAATGGAATGATATTTGATGGCAAATGCACAGATTTGGACAGCCGGAATGGAAATATTTAAAAGCTCATTCATATTTGAACAGCTTCACAGAGGGAAGTGAACTTTTGCTCAGCGCCGAGTTGTACTCCAAACCTATTCTCTTCTGATGCCAAAACAAGCCAGCAAACAAATAAAAATAAACATGAAAAAATTATGGATTAGTCTGTTTCAGATGTCTATCTATTCAACTATCCATCCATCTCAATGCAGACCAATACGGAAACATTTTATTCCATCACTTTATATTTTATGATTTTTTTTTTTCTTTGAAGCTGACCTCTGTATAAGTTTCATTCATAGTGACATTCACATTTGCACTTTCCCCACACAAAAAGGCCATTGGAAGCACATTGTAAATACAGATGAATCTGATTTATGACTTGCCAACCTTGAAACATTCTGGCATTTATTCTATTTATCCTTTTTATGTATGAAACGCATCATTCACCTTGATCACCACTATGTGACACTTTAGAGACCTAAGAAATTACCTATGAAGAAGATGTGTACTGAAAGACGTGAGAAAGTTGAGAGAGAAAGAGACAAATAAGTAGAGCATATCATTACATAATGAGGAGACTGTTGGCATTATAGCATTGTAGCACACTGTTATGCATCCCCCTACGTAGGGACAATGTCCGTTTGCCTGTGTTTGTCCTGTGTACATGGGAAAATGGTGATGAGAGCACTCATGGATGAATGTGTCTGACATAATAAAAGCTTGTGTGTGTAGTCAAAGGCAGTGAAATATGGACTGAATCATAAAAGTCAGCCCATGGTCTTGAGTAGTTCTGTATTGATGAAAAATAAACTGTCATTTACATAAGCCGGGCCCATAAACCTATTAGGTGTTCTTATAGAGTGCTATCTTGGACAATTTAGTAGCCTATCTATCTAACAAACCATGCATTGTTTTACTGATCAAATATGACGATGTTGGGTAACGTCTCAGTTACTTTTGTAACCTCTGTTACCTGATGGAGGGAACAAGATGTTGTGCTGAGACTGACACTAGGGGTTGCTCTTCAGAAAAGGCCAGTTTGAATTGGCAAGTGAAACGAAGGTTACAACAGTAACCAAGACGTTCCCTATCTGACAGTCGCTTTGACGTTGTATAAACATACATTAACTCACACATCAGTTGTTGCAAACGGAAGCTCAAGCATGTTTGCTTGACATGTGAGAACCAATTAGGTTCATTCTTGTGTGTTTTACACAGCACGATTGAGCTTCCCCAAGAGGTTTGTTCTCGCTCGCCAAGCAGGTTCGGTTAAGCTTCTGTTTATGTTCACTGATCAGTGTTTATGTGACTAAAAGCCTACATTAAATCTGTTCATCATATAAAGCGATCAAATCTCTTCAGAAAATTTGGACTAAACAACTCCATTCATATGGATTAGTTTTGTGATCTCCTTATGAATTTTTTGAAGCGTCAAAGTGTTAGTTGCGTAGCTATATGGAGGGACAGAAAGCTCTCAGATTTCATCAAAAAGATCTTCAATTGTGTTCCGAAGATGAACGAATGTCTTTGAAACGAAATGAGGGTGAGTAATTAATAACAGAATTTTCATTTTTGGGTGAACTATCTCTTTAATGTTGTTCCAAATCTGGATGACTTTCTTCTGTGAAACATAAAAAAAGATATTTTGAAAAAAATGTCATTGTGATTTTCGTTTATACAATGAAAGTAATGTGGTCCAGTATTGTTTGGGCCCCAATGTTTTTCCACTTTTTTCTTTTTTTTTTCTGCAGAAAAAAATGCATACAGGTTTAACTGTAATAAGTTATGGCAGAACCTATAGTTTCCACAGAAATATAAACCAAGCTATTTGTGCCATACTATTGCCCTTATTCACCCACAAGGTCACTCTTATTTGTGAGAAAAATAAAGCCACACACTACAAGATTGTTTTCCGATCAACATTATATTGTATTTTATATGTTGATTAGTGGAAACCCAACAAATGCATTTCATGCCAGCATGTCCCTCTTACATGCCATCATTCATCCATCCTAGTCGCTGTGGGAGTTCTCCAGTCATTAGGACCTTGTCCCCTCGGGGCCACTATTTTGAAAACACCCTGATGAAAAGACTTTGCTCATTTACAGCCTGTCGATTTCTGTCACCACATTGGATGGAGAGGTGTGTTTGCTTGTCTGTTCGTGTGAACCTGAAGGCTAGTCTTGTCCACAAAGAATGTTTTCTTGATGCACTGTTCCTGACCTTTAGTTGACTGGTTTCTTTTGGTCTGAATCTGTATGAATTTAGCAGTCATAGCATTGTATTAACCATCTGAACAGCTTCTTGCGCCATGTTTTTTTTTTTTTTCGTTATTAATTTCCCAGACCGGTTCATGTCTTTCTCTCAGCCACCTTAATAATGTTTTGTCATTCTGTAGCAGAAAATGTCACAACATTGGATGAATGACCTTTTTAAAGCTCTGTCGACTCATTCTAATCCTTCATTTTCACCGTGTAATCTTCCATCTGTGACCCCTTCACATTCATTCTCAGCCTAATCACCTCCACCGTAACACAGACCTTCACTCACCTAGACAGCTGAGTGTCACGTAATCTCCGATCTCTCTTGGCCCAAATGCATATGGGTTTGTGATCTTTCCATCAGTGATATCCGCTTTTCCTTTTGTGTATGCTTACTACCTCTGAAGATATCACTGCATTGATGTATAATGAACCTTTAGTTCTGGCATCATGACATAGTGCTAAATAATATTGATCAAATCTGCTTCAACAGCAGCATTTTGGGTAAATCAACATGTTGTGAATGTTTGCTTACCATAATGTTGTTACAATCCTGGATTACTGTCTTTCTTCTTTGGGACACAAAAAGAAGAGATTATGAAAAATGTCTTGGTGCTTTTTGTCTACACAATGAAAGTCAATGGAATCCAATGTTGTTGTTTGTGTGTGTGTTCGTTCTGCAGAAGAAGGAAATGCATACAGGTTTGAAGGTAAGTGATAACAAGAGTTTTAAAAGCTTTTATTGGCAAAAAACCTTCAATATATGCAAAGAGTCAATATTTACAGTGTTGACTACTTCTTCATAACCTCTGCAATTTGCTCTGGCATGCTGGATATAATATTCTGTGCCAAATCCTAATTGATAGTGATCCATTCTTGCCTTATTAGTGCTCAATTTGTAGACTTCTGCTGACCACTCGCCATTTGATGACTGACCGCAGGTTCTCTATAGGATTTAGCTCTGGGGATTTGTCTGGTCATGGATCCAAAATTTCAATGTAATGATCTCAGAGCCAATTATTTTTAACAGATTATTTATCTTGTCCATCATGCTGGAAAATGCACGGATCATTACAAAATTGCTTCTGGGTCATGGGGAGAAGTTGTTCTTGCTGGACTTTTGAGACCATTCTTTATTCCTGGCAGTGTTTTTGGGAAGAACTGTTAGAGAGCCCACTCCCTTGGATGAAAAGCAACCCCACACATGGATGGTCTCAGGATGCTTCACTGTTGGCACACACTTGGTAGCGTTCATCTATTCTTCTCCAGACAATCAATTTTCCAGATGTCTAAAACAGTCTGAAGGGGGCTTCATCAGACAAAATAACTTTGCACCAGTCTTCTGCTGTCCAATCCTTGTACTGTACTTCCTGCAGAATTTCAGTCTGTCCTTAATTTTTTTCTTGTAGAGAAGTGGCTTCACTGTGCATGCACATGCACTCACACCCACCTGCCACCAATATTGAAGAAGCTCTGCACTGGTGGTGACACAATTCCATTAGCTGACTCCTCAGGAAGAGACAGTCCTGGCACTTGCTGGGCAATCTGGGACATCCTGAAGCTTTCTTCACTTCAGTAGAAGTCTCTCTCCTTGAAATCCTTGATGATCCAGTAAATGGTTCTTTCAGGTGCAACACCTTTGCAGCAATTTTCTTCCATGTGAGGCCATTTTAATGCAAAGTTATGATGGCTACATGTCTATCTTTGGAGGTTACCATTGCTAACACAAGAACACCATGATTGGATGCACTTTTTCCTTTTCTTATAGCAATCAGTTTGCTCATCCAATAAGAATGAGAGTTATTTTACCTGACTAGTACTTGTTCACTCTTTCCCATGTGCTAATGATATGATTTGTGAAATTATGTTAGCTGGTCGTTTTTGTGCTAGGGCCATATATATATAAAATACATTTTGTATTTATATATATATATATGTGTAATACATTCTGTCAGGTTTGGAACGACATGAGGGTGAGTAAATGATGACAGAATTTTCATTTTTATGATAAGCTGTGAAATGGAGAAGTGATTTTGACAAATGATTAAAAAACTGACCTTTGCTCTCTAAAGTGTTGCCTGCAGGTTCTTTGAATGGTGGGAAATTTTCCTGTCATATTCTTAATTTTAGTGCTTTCTGCTTGGATGGCACACAGATGTGTTTTTGTGTTTCTTGGAATTTCCTTCAGACAGGGAGGCTTTGGCTTTTACAGGCTCTCAGAAGTGCCTGACAGACAAAGTGCTTTCTCCTCAGTCTTAGGAACAGGACTGTGTGGGCGTACGGCTTTGGGGTTTATAACATGGAACAAGAAAGGCTAAAAATGGGGTTTAGTGCAAGGATAAAGTGTAGATGTGTGACATAATAAGACAGAGAGATGTAGAGTGTTTGTGTGTGAGTGGGCGCACGTACTCATATGCATGGAGATGCATGTGGCCCTCGGCAGGAGTGGTCTAATCATTGATTTGATGTGAACTGGCAGGTTGATGCATCCTAAATCAGACAGGTAGAAACACACACAGTCATTTAATGAGTAGCATTAGCTTAGATACATGCTGATTGAGCAAACATTCTCTCAGAGCTACACTCACCAGTCAAGCATGGACTACCGAATAAAGTGTTTTCACTGAGCATAAGCAAATCCTTTAGTAGGATAATCTTAAGGGAATATAGTATTTTAGAGCAAGGATAGATAAATAAAATTATTAAGCTGCTGTCTTGCTTTGATGTTATGTGATAACATTGTTCTGCACACAGGGTCCAAAATGAACACCCACCAAGTGCCAAATGAGTGGAAAATGCAACTTTGGCGCGTAGCTGAATAAGAAATTTAGTTATTCGTTAGTTAATCGGTGTCATGGTGGTGTACAGTGTGATGTTGCTTTTATACAACAGTTCAAACACAAAGTAATGAGTAACTTGCATTCTAGACTCAATCTGCCACTTATTTTTTATATATCTCTCAATGCTTTTTGTGACAGATGCCGTTATTATGGAAAGAGACTGACTCATCTTGTATGTGATGCTCTGAGTGACACAATGATCTGAGTTGTTTGTCACATGGGAGAATTCTGTTATCATAAGGATTAGAGTTTTTATTCCACAAAAGTAGAGCAAAATACAGTTTCATTGCTAGTATGAAATATTTATTTTCTCAGTTCGGCCATGCATGGTGGCAAAGTGTTATTTTTGAATCCAGGTTGATTGGCGCCCCAAGAAATTGTATCCGCACCTACTGTCTCCATCAACATGCCAGGTTACCATTTCAATGACAGGTGGCTGAAGAAGGCGAAATATAAAATATAACAACAAGTACTGCGTAAATCTCAGAATGTAAAAACTACACCAATGTTATTGTGTTAATTAGCCCTCAGTAGCCATTCTAAAGGTGACCTGAGACAAATATTTCATTAACTTGAAATTACTTCAGAATTTCATTGTAAGATTTAAATTTACTTTTCACAATCATTATGTAAAGTTGTGTAAATAGCTACCATCTGATCTCTGGTTGATCATCCACCGTCTCCTCCTGGACAACTCTGCACCTGCCACTGCCTCCTTTACCGGGTTTATTGCTCAGTATATGTGACAGTTTTGTCACTGAAAGTCAAACACAGAGAACTAGAACAGGAAAAAGCTAACAGAAAGGGATGATGTTTCTTTCTCAGGGTTGTGAAAGGCAGGCTGTACAGGCAGTCGTCATCTTATGCAGATACCATCATCTTATGCTATCATGTCATGTTGTACTTGGATCTAGAGTAACAGATGCATGTACAGTGAAGTCTAAACTCTTTGCAGCTACTGGTAAAAAAAAAAAGTTAAATATCAAGGGTACCTCATTTTAAAGTATACTTGCAAATATAATTTAAATATTGATGTGTAAATGTATAATTCACTAAATGGACAAAGGATTTTTATGTTCTCTCTTTCTTAATTTACTCAGAACCATGTCGTTTCAGCCTGGCATTATTTTTTTTCTTACAAGAAACACAAAAGACGTTAAGCAGAATGCACAAGCATTCACAAGGTAGGGTGATTAACACTGGAAAGCTCAAAAAAAAAAAAAAAGCACCATAAATTTATTATAAAATGAATCTTGTGCTATATTCAAAGAATTCTGAAGGTTGCACATAATCAAACTTTCTGTGTCAGTTTGTCTGCCTAACATATCCTTTTGTATTTCAACAAGGAAATGAAATAATATAGGGCTCAGAATTACATGATTTTATTTGAGATTTTGGTACCTTGGTAATTTGTAATGCATTTTTAGGATTATTTGCTGGAGGACTTTTTTATGTCTCAAATGGATTGGATTTTCTCCTGTTATTCTGTAATACAAAATGCTAGATCCTGATCATCTGTGTTACTCACCAAGACTGATTCGTTTTTTTAAAGGGTTAGTTCACCCAAAAATGAAAATTCTGTCATTAATTACTCAC
>RJVU01057856.1:1392963-1403101 GCA_003731715.1 Anabarilius grahami | reverse complement strand
ACCCAAGTGCCCTGCTGCGCGGGCTCTACAGCCGGAACCGAACAATGTACAGAGTTCACTAAGCTAGTCGCATCCAAAACAGTATCTGAAGCCCCTGCATTCTTACTATCCTCGATTAAAGTTTGGATGCGTCTCTAATTCTGAGATTCTCTCCGTCAGCCTGACTATTTCCCTACATTTATGACATGTAAATCCCTCGTCGCTGACAGAGAGAGCTATGCTAAACGTGACAAACTGAACACGAAATAACACTGGGAAAGGATGACATGACTCACCGTGTTTGTAGACTGATCCGAGTTACCACAGCTGTTTGATGAACGCGTTGAAAAAGGAGCGCGCGAGACTGATGACAAGTTAACCACAGATCATAATCAGCGAGCATGTTTATAAATAAAGTTGTTTTCTAAATAAAGTGTGAGGAAGCTTGGTGGTGGTGAAGTTGATACGCGACCATGGTGTGCTGTAGTCCGTTTATAGCCTACTGTTAGCTTTTTATATCTGACGACTTTATTTAGGCTTCAAAATCTATAAATGTTGTGTTAAATTGTAAAGATTATCTTGATAGACAAAACGTGTAAGTGTCATAACCCTTTGTTAAACACAGAGCTTATTTTCTGCGATTTTCCAAAAGTCTATGGGAAAAACGCATAGGCTTTCAACCGAGGGAACCCGTGCGCCACTAACTTCCGGGTTGGCCTACAAAAACGCGTCATCCCTGGGCCACTCTATAGAGGGTATGCACGTGACGTCACCGTCGACCATTATGACTGCAGTCACGTCCACTGAGTGGCACAAAGACTGAGCGGCAGCATTGGATTTCAGCGTGAATGCAGCGAAAAACACACAAAACACATCCAAAACGGGAAAGCGCTTTGTGATTGACTGTACAAATAACTTTGACACAAAATATATTTAAAGACTGCTGAAAGCTACAGAAGCAAATGGATCACTGCAATTCACAGAAACAGCTGGACTCCAGCAAATAAACATGGATTTGCAGTTATCTTTTTGTCTCAAATTGTCAGATTTTGAGGTAAAAAATCATACCGTATATATTGTATTGTTATATATTGTGTTGACAACTCATCAATTAAATATTTACCATCTTATATTCTGCATAATTGTGTGTTTTTAAATAAACACTGACAAAAACTATACAAGTTTTAGGGCTGGACAATATTACGATATATATAACACTGATATAAGTGATCACTCTGATTTAGACCTACCTATATTGTAGTTATATAAAGTGTTCACAGGCAGATTTACTTTATGTATTTCCCCGGCGTCGAAATCAGGCACATATAAATGTCAGGAAACACGATTCCTGGCTGCATGTCAATATCCATGGATTAGGTTTATTTGACAAGTTGTAAGGAACAATTTCGAGTCCAACCTTTAGGGTAATTGTTTGTTTTACTTGTGTTTTCGCAGTTTCCCCTATTTAATCCAGTCATGCAGCAGGTTCTTTTACCACTCAGTCCAGCTAAGAGAGCGCGTTACGGCGGGAAAGTGACGTCGATGCATACCCTCTATTCCCTAATTGCACCGCAAGGAGGCGAGGATCGAGGAGTGAGGAAGCTTCCCAAAGAGTCATGAGCCTGGATACAGAGGTGCATCCTTTGCGGAAGTCTTTCTAGTTGAGAAACGTGACGCACGCATACATTTTCCTCCCCCTTCATATCTGTCACAATAATTTAAATGTATGCTTTAATGTATGCAGTTTAATTAAACTTTACATCTCACATATTTCAACGGGGCTCTTGCTTTATTAATATTTATTATATTTTTTTAAATAACCAAACTTTAACAACATGGGTAGATCCCTCGCGTGCAGCTGATGACGCTTTGAAGTGACGCTAAAGGGAGCGAGGATATATAATTTCACTTGATTCAATTCCTCCGTCCTCGCGTCTTTTCCTTGTTTCCTTCCCTCACATCCTGAAGGGGTGGAGCTAAGACGCGGAAAGGAAGCGAGAATGCACAAATAAGAATTGAGAAGCACCCCAGATCTGTTATCCTTTCGCGGAAGTGATTTACTGCACGCGCAAGCATCAGTTGTGCACTCGGTCATTATTGGCATTATAATGCCACCATATGGGACATTCGTTCAAACGATGGGGTGGGGCCAAATGCTGGAAGAATTGTCGCTGGGAGGACGCAGTGACTGCTGCTTATACACGCTTGTAATGATGATTGACAGGTCTGAATGTTTAGGTTCCTCCCGAACCTACATTTGGAACTACATTTATAAATGTTCACTATAAAAAAACATTACTGGTGTGCATCTTGAGACAAGACAATGGCACTGACATTTTAAAAAATGTCAGTTAAAACAGCTCAAACATGCATTTTAGTCTGAGACTAGTCTTCACCTTGTCTGTGAAACCGGGGGTAAATGTCTATGAGCTTGTTAAATTAGGTCTATTATTACTACATAGAGAAGAGTTTATTATATTAGTATATAATGTAGGCTACTTTGGTGATATATAAATCACAAGTTTTAGTGCATCAAGTTTAAGAGCAATAAAAACTTCTAGTTAAAGATTAGATTCTTACCAAACTCTGCTATTAGTTTCTGTGATTGGGATCTTCTTATTTGTTTCATTTTATTTTGTCGGATGTCAAATATATCCATGATGAAAGTGGAGCAGGCAGTCGGAGAATCCACGTGCAACAAATAGTTATGGTACACGACACAGGTCAAAATAAATGATGAGAAGCGTTGTGGAAAATAATACTATATATAAATAATGGAAAAAAAGTACATTTGTTTGTGAATTGGGCTATACTGGTTGTGCTGAGTTTCTGACTCACCAAAAAGAACTGGTTCATAATAGTCATATCTTTTAACCCTCATGTTATGTTGAGGGTCAATTTGACCCATTTTGATTTTTGAGTTGACTGAAATGTCGGTTAACCTATGTTTTTTTTCTCATTTAGGGTCATGAACATGCATGCAAAGTTTCAACACGCTGATGTGTTTTGACATATACACACAAAATTACTGTTACGTTCATGATGTTCGCGGGTCAATTTGACCCGCATATTTTAATGATCTACGGCAACTGTACAGATCCAAAATAATAAGTTAACTTTTGAGGGAACGCCCCTTAGCATAGCGCATCTGAAGCATGAATGAAACTATTCCATTCCTGATTGCTGTGTGTCATCACTTAACATGTGACGGCATACACGGAAGCTACAAAGGGACGCCGGCACACATCAGAGTTAGCTTTCTGCTCTTCAGCAAGTGTTCTTTGTTTTTGTCTGTCCTATTTGGTGTTGTATTGTCACAAGCACATATATATATACACACTGTGTTCCAAATTATGCAAGTGACATATCAGTAGGATTTCAGTACAATAAACATCCAGATTTTAGTTTTTCAAAGAAAGTGTTTGTTTGTTTATTTATCTATGTCTTTTTAGATAACTGGTATCAATCTCAGACAAAATAATTTTGATGAAAGAAAGACATGAACATCTTGGATGACATGGGGGTGAATAAATTATTAGGAAAATTTTATTTAAAAGTGGACTAATCCTTTAACTACATTGCTTGAATACAGACATAATGGAAATGTGCACCTTTTCATTTTTCTGTCTTTTCTGTTCCAGCACAAGATGGCCATGCTCATTCCTCATCCCCAACAGGACTGACATGCTCTGTCTGTGACTGATTTTATTTGCATTGTTGGTCTTCCATTTCAGCTGTAAAACAAGAAAATGTCTATTGCCCCTACATTTAATTGCTATTGTTTTTAAACATATACATCAAAACAATTAGAATTAAGTTCATTTACCAAAATATTCAGGTCAGAGCATTTGTTGAATCGATATTGATTACATTTTTCTAAAAACCTTACCTGGGGAGGGCTGATCATGGCAAGAACTTCCTGAGCATCACTAGTAGCTGTTTCAGTTCCAGCAGCTTCGAGCTCAAGTTCACTGGCAACTCTAGCAGGCTCCCGAGTTCATCTGTATTCATCAGATTCAGAGTCTGACATAAAGACATCATGCAAACTCTTTGTTTCTACCTTAAAACAGAGCAAAAATAGAATGTGTAAGTGAGTGAGGGAGTAAAAGACTAAGATGAAGAGAAATAGGCAGAGAAAGGCAGAATTTTGTGTGTAAGTTTAACAGAATGAGAGGAAGATGGTATGAGAAAAAGCTGTATCTTTAATAGCAAGCTATATTAATAAGAATTCCTTTAAACTTGATTACATGCTACCGGGATTGTTGTAAGCAGTTTAAAGGCCACTTGACACCAAGGATGAGTCAACTCCACAGCTATTGAACGATACAGAGGAATAATATCGTTGGAATCACTTTCAGAAAAAAATTTTTTCCAGCTGATGAACACTAAAAACATTGACAGCCAATCAGAATCTACCCGACTTTAAAGAGCTTGAGCACTTAAAATGTCCGACAACATAACAACAGCATGTATAATAATAAACAGAACTTTATCATCTGTTGGTGTGGATCATTATAGTTATTGTTCTTTGTGTGAACAGCCTTAAGTGATCTGATTTGGACAAATTAATCAAAGATCTAATGTCACGTGAAATGTTAAACTAGCATTTCTGGACTCTTGCTTCTTATACAATAAAAATGAAGGATAGAAAAGCAGACTATGCAGTTGGAACGAGAAGAGACAGTGCCCATTTGTAAAGGTTAATAAAGAATACAATAGACTTAATATAAACTTTCTGATATAAACAGTCTTACAATGGGCACAATCTGCACGAGAGTTGAGGAAATGACCAATGACAGCAGGAGTAAAACCAGTCAGAGAATTTAGTGTGAGTACACTTGTACAATATGATATGCATTTGCTGACTTGGTAAATTGTATGAATTATTACTGATGGGGCCGTGTGGTATGTAAAACAAAGTTTAAGAAACATCAAATGCTGTGCAAAATGTAACTGCAGAAATGTTCAATCAAGGGTTAAGACCAACATACACATACCACTGGAAATGTTTGCCTTTGCAGCTTTTTTTCTTCTCCATAAATGCTCAAGATGGCCAAATTCATCCCTCTCCACAAACAAGACAGGTTCATCAAGACTTTGACAGAGAGAGAGAGAGATAGACATTGAGTAAGGAGGCTTTTGCGAGAGATGACTTCTTAAAAGAGCTGCTGGATTAAAGGTTGTGGGAGATGGAGGAGTATGTGATCTGAAGTAACTGCAAGACAGAAAAAAATATTGAATTACAATTACATTACAAAAAGGTATTAATGGCATGGCAAGTGTTGTGGTTACTGTGGTAAAACCATGGTAAGTGTTGTGTTACTGTGCTTTAAATACCACAGTAAAACTACAGTAACTGTGATAATACCATGGTAAGTGTTGTGTTACTGTGCTTTAACTACAAATACCACAGTAAAACTACAGTAACTGTGATAATACCATGGTAAGTGTTGTGTTACTCTTATTTAACTACAAATATCACAGCAAAACTACAGCAACTGTGATAATACCATGGTCAGTGTTGTGGTTGCTGTGCTTTAACTACAAATACCACAGTAAAACTACAGTAACTGTGATAATACCATGGTAAGTGTTGTGTTACTGTGCTTTAACTACAAATACCACAGTAAAACTACAGTAACTGTGATAATACCATGGTAAGTGTTGTGTTACTCTTATTTAACTACAAATACCACAGTAAAACTACAGTAACTGAGATAATGGTAGTGTTGTGTTACTGTGCTTTACAAATAGCACACAGTGAAACCACAGTTTCTGCGGCAAAAGCATGGTAAATGTTGTTACTGTGTTTAAACTAAATACCACAGTGTTAAAAGCATGGTGTTGTGTTACTCTTATCTAACTACAGATACTACAGTAAAACTACAGTTACTATGGTAAAATATGGAAAGTGCTGTGGTCACTGGGCTTTAGGATCGAGCTACAGTTACTGTGATAAAATCACATTCGTTCAGTGGTATTGTTACTTACGCATGAATTGCAGACAATCAGAATGATAACTTTAAAAAATAAAATAAAACACACCTGGACTACGACGCTCAGATCAATCCTTCCTCTCATCGCAGTCAAAGGTCATTTGATGACGACACACGCTTAAACGAACTATGGGGTCGTTTTTCGGAGGAGGACACTCTCATTAAAAATGATGGTAGGGCTGCACGATTAATCGTATTTTAATCGCGATAACGATATCTGCTTCTCTCGATTGATTACAAATAATCGTCACAATATTGGCCCGCTCATTATTTATCCTGAAAATGTGTTTTTTCTTTGGGATATGCTTGTGGTTGCCAGATGCAAAGAGTTTAAATCTCCCAAATAGAGCTTTTCCCTTAAAAGGATATACTTTCTTCCTGGTGTTTTACTTAATCTGTGCAATCTGGCTCTGTGCACGCGCTCCCTCTAAATGCGGAAGAAGCGCTGATGATCTGAAAACAAACTTATGCGCTGGAGTTTAGCGATCTCCACAGCGAAATTCTGCGAAAGTTATCATAGTTGGTTAAATGAAGTCAGTGTGCCACCTACAGGCCTTTTGGGTGAAGTGTAGGTTGGTAAAGAACATGCAAAATGGCCATAACTACATTACCCTTTTTGATAGAATAATCGTGATTAATAATCGTGATTATAATTTTGAGCAAAATAATCGTGATTATCAGTTTATCGTGCAGCCCTAAATGATGGTCATAACATCGTATTGTTAAATTATCAAGCACACTTTCATGTTTATGTGTTGAGAAAAGATGAGGATATCATTAAAAGAGAATCGGTGGCGGGTCCTCGGGTAGTTTTAGCTGGCGTCGTCACCATAGTGACGGTCGATAAGGCTCATGGGTACTGTAGTATTTACTGTTAGATTTGACACACCAAACCAATGGAAAAACTGTATTTCTCAGAAAAGAAACGGCAACATTTAGAAGCGATGGCCATAGCACAGCTCTGCAGCCTTGTTCATTGAGAATAGATTTACTACATTTTGACTAAACCACTGACAATGGTTTACAATGGTGTGCAGCCGCCTACATAATATAAAGCAATAAAAAAGGATAAAATCTCCTGTTTAAATGTTTAAATGTTGAGTAATGTAGTGCTTAAAGTTTAAAAATTTTTAATAATATTAATGATAATAATAAAAAGAAAAAAAATACAGTGCCTGTGCTCCCGAGTGGCAGAAAGGAAAATGTGGTGTAGTCACGAAAGATACATCCTATAGAAATACATTAGATTAAAAGTCGTGTTGAGTGACACAAAAAAAGGGGAAATTCGTGTCCACAAACACGAATCAATAGATTACATTTCGTGACTATTTTACAAACTGCCGTGAGACTGGGTTGTATTAAGCGAGTCACAGTTCTTATGCAATATGGGGAGGAAGAAAGATCTTTCTGAAGATGAAAAGCATGAAATGTTGCAATGTTGTGCAAAAGGCATGAAAACAACTAAAATTGTGTGAAAACTAAATACAGATTATTGAAGTATCATAAGATTTGTGAGTGATTTAGAGCACAGCAGAACTCGGTCAGATAAAGGCTTATTAAGGAAAATTTCTGTCAAACAAGTTAATTGTATTAAAAGGGCAGCTATAAAAAAGCCAGTGTTGAGCAGCAAACAGGCATTTGAAGCTGCTGGTGTCTCCGGAGTCTCGAGAACCTCTCCATGCAGGCTGGCAGTTGTGTGTAAAATTGCATTTTAGCCACCACTAACCAAACCTCACAAAGAGAAACATTTACATAAACAAAAAATGTTTTATCAATAAAATGTTCCCAAATGAACCAAGAAATGATGTGGAAAAAAATGTTTCCATGTGCCCTCAAAATGCATGCAGTAGAGGGTTACCACCGTTGTCGACAGGTTTCTGGAGGCGAAAAAACAGTCTGCAGCCTTCAAGCAGTATCTGCCCCATTGCACAAGATCTAAGAAGACTGTCCCTAGTGGACAACCGCAGACATCAACGAGCTCCTCCACCTATAGACAGACGCTAAAAGAGAGTTTCGCCTCTGGGGCTCCTCCTCAGAGCTTGTGGCAGCAGAGGCGGTGTTCTCGCCCAAGCCCGTCGACTAGAAGGTCAATTTGAGGACGGTCCTTCAGTAAAAAAGGGCTTCGGGAAAGAGGTCCTATGTTCCTGGGAGTGGTATGGGACTCGACTACGATGCGGGCACAAATGTCTCCTGCATGTATTAAGTCTATACTGGCAATGGTCTCCAGGGTGATGCTAGGCCACAACATCACTGTAAAGCAGTTTCAAAGACTGCTGGGGCTTATGGCAGCTGCGTCCAACATAATACCTTTTGGCCTTCTGCATATGAGGCCCCTACAGTGGTGCTTGAAAACCAAGGGGTTCTCCCCGAGGGAAAACCCGTTCCATATGATCAGGGTTATGCGCATATGCCTTCGTCCCCAGTCCATATGGAAAAAACCTTGGTTTTTGTCCCAATGCCCAGTGTTGGAAGTGCTGTGTCGCCGGGAATTTGTCTCGACAGACACATCTCTCACAGGCTGGGGCGCGGTCATGGACGGCCCCTTTGCAAGAGGTCTGTGACAAGATCATCATCGTTCTTGGCACGTAAATTGCTTAGAAATGCTGGCGGTCTTCAAAGCTCTGAGGAGCTTCCTCCCAGACCTCAGGGGTCACCATGTTTTAGTCCGAATGGACAATGTTTCGGTGGTCTCATATCTGAACCATTAAGGGGGTCAGAGGTCGTGCCCTCTATGCAGACTGGCACACCAGATCCTCCTGTGGTCCCTGGGGAAACTGTTGTCTCTCAGAGCAATGTATGTCCCCGGGGACCAGAATCAGGGAGCAGACATCTTGTTGAGGCAGGGGCTGAGGCCCAGGGAATGGAGGCTTCACCCCGATGTAGTGAAGTTGATATGGGAGAGGTTTGGCCCAGTGGAAGTGGATTTGTTCACGTCTCGAGAGACGTCTCACTGCCCACTGTGGTTTTCTCTCACACATCCAGCCCCACTGGGCAATTATCCCCCGAATGCTTTCCCCCCAATCGCTCTGCTCCCAGGAGTTCTGTAGAGAGTCCGGAAAGAAGGGACCGATTTGTTGTTAGTAGCCCATTCTGGCCGGCCCAAGTATGGTTTGCGGACTTCATATCACTCCTAGCAGGCCCCCCTTGGCAGGTCCCTCTGAGGAAGGACCTGCTGTCTCAGGCGGGAGGCACAATATTTCACCCTCGGCCAGAGCTGTGAAAACTGTGGGTCTGGGCCCTGAGGGGGCCCAGTACCAAGAGTCTGGCCTGTCGGTTGAGGTAGTCGAAACCATACTGAGTTCCAGAGCCCCATCTACGAGGAGATTGTATGACCTAAAGTGGAATGTTTTTGCCGTTTGGTGTAGAGAGCGTGGTTTGGACACAGTAAACTGCCTGGTGCCCTGTCAGAGCATTGAAAGTGTATATACAGAGGTCTTCTCAATGGAGGAAATCAGATCAGTTGTTAGTGTGCTTTGGTTCACCTAAGAAGGGGCTCCCTGCCTAAGCAAACAATTAGCATTTGGATCATTCAGGCTATTGCCTCGGCCTATCAGGTGCACAACCTGCCTTCACCTTTGGCCTTGAGGGCTCATTCTATTAGGGGCATGGAGTCCTCCTCTCAGGAGTCCCCCTTCAGGAGATCTTTGATGCGGCTGGCTGGGCCACTCCACACACCTTTATCAGATTTTATAGTCAGAATCAGAATCAGAATGTGCTTTATTCGCCAGGTGTGTACAAACACACAAGGAATTTGTTGTGGTTTTCTACAGAAGCTCTTGGTACAAACATACATTAGACATGAGAACAGAAATATTTAAATAAGTAAACTAAGGAAATAATAAATAAGTAAAATAAAATAAATAATAATACTAATGTGGTATACATCTGGAACAGAAGACATACAGATTTGTATTGTATATACAGGTCCTTCTCAAAAAATTAGCATATTGTGATAAAAGTTCATTATTTTCCATAATGTAATGATAAAATTAACTTTAATATATTTTAGATTCATTGCACACCAACTGAAATATTTCAGGTCTTTTATTGTTTTAATACTGATGATTTTGGCATACAGCTCATGAAAACCCAAAATTCCTATCTCAAAAAATTTGCATATTTCATCCGACCAATAAAAGAAAAGTGTTTTTAATACAAAAAAA
>RJVU01057856.1:1347572-1386395 GCA_003731715.1 Anabarilius grahami | reverse complement strand
TTACACTCCCACTTTTCCAGAGCTTTACACGCCCATTTTCACAGAGTTTTTCCAGCTCAGAGGTGTGAACGACCAGGCTAAAATAGGGGGGTTTCATGACCCTTTAAGCGCTGTAGATGCTAAGAAAGAATTATTTTTCTATGGCTATTAAAAAAATACCCTTCTCTTAGAATTAATTAATAATCAGTACTGAGTGTTCACAGAATGAACTGGTTGATTGATTGTAATTTTATGTAGCTACATCAAGTTAATCTGATTAACTGATTCAAATATTCATAATTAATCATAATTAATAATCATAATGAGTTATAATGAATCATAATCATTATGAATAATTATTAATATTTCCCCTTTTAAGTTAATGTTGCTACAAAATATGCAGATGTTTGTTGTCTGTCTCACTTTTTGAGCATAGAGTTGAAAAGGATTTTTCCAACTTAAATTGTTAAAAATCTTGAATACTTCAGAACACAGACTTAAGTTTGGTATCTTTTTAAAGGAGAAAAGTCACAGATTATTGTAGTTGTAAAAGTAAAGTTTTAAAAAAGTTTACAAATTGAAAATTTAAAATATAAAAATATATTTTTTTATATTTTATATAAAATATGTATTATACAAAACATGTTCAACTCTAAAACTTCAAGAAAATCAAAACTACATTTTAGGTTGATATCTCAAAAACAGAACTTTCAGTAAGATTTTTTGTGCGCAGTACCAAACTAGAAAAAATAAATAAAAATCAGTCACCAAATATTTAAGCTAAAGTCTGAAAGCTTTCAAATGATATAGTTCAAGATTCAAGATTACTTTAGGTTTAGACTAAGATATTATAGTTATAAATGTAATCGCAAATGTCCCACGGGAGGGGGGAGGGGCAGTCTTAAAAATAGTGCTTAAAAACATTTTTATAAATCATAAATTGAGATTTTTTTCTTTGTAATGTGTGAAAAGTATAGATATTAAAAGTAAAGTGTTTGTACCTGCTTGTATACTTTTTTCATAGTGTGATTTTTGGGGAATTGTATTGAATCCAATTAGGGTCAAATTGACCCGGACCATAACTAGTGTACACAGAAATCGAACTGAGCACGAGGGTTAATGAAGTTGACTACACAGGATGAGCAGCAGACGACCAGATGTGTTTTCTTGCATTTTTTTTGGCGGTACATCTTTTTTTTTATGTCATTATGTTCCCTTTCGATACTTCACTCGTACTGCATCACAAGCCTCTCTGTGCTCGTGGATCACTTTCTTTTCAGAGAGCACTCCGCCCCTCGCACCCTCCCATTTTCTTCCTCCCAGGAGCCTGTGAGGAAAAAACAGTGTGGTAGAGGAACTCAGTGCTCGGATACGAGTGAGCTCACACCGACGTAGATCACGCATGCCTCACTCTCTCCAGAGAGATTTATCCCATTCTTTTCTCCCGCCCAGACCAGTGTCCGTCTGCCATCACGAGTGACTTGGCCTCGTTTGGGGAGTCTGAAGACGATCCCCTAGATGACAGTATGTCATTGGCGGCCTCAGACAAGGAGGATTGGACAGGCTCGATGAACAACCCTGCCCCCTTGCCATCTCTGGAACCCATCGATTCTAAAGCTGGGATGGGTGCCGGTGTCCTCTCTAAAGTGGTTGAAGATCTTGGTTTGGAGTCATCTACCCCGGAGGAGCCCACTCGCAGTTTTCTGTATGAATGGTTCCTGCTGGGGCACCGCCAGGCCCCTCACCAGCGAGCTGCCCCATTCTTCCCAGAAGTCCACAATGAGCTCACTAAATCGTGGTGCACCCCCAACTCGGCCCACCTATGCACATCTGCTTCATCCGCCTTCACCACGATCAACGGCGCTGATGAGAAGCTGCCTCCCCTGGATGAGTCGGTGGCCGCGCACCTCTGCCCGCCCACTGCCATTGGATGGAAAGTGAAGGTGGCTCATCCGTCCACACCCTGTAAGATGACCTCAGCCCTCGCTGGGCGTGCCTACACCCCGGCTGGCCAGGCGGCTTCTGCACTACACACCATGGCCGTCCTTCAGGTCTTTCAAGCCAAACTCCTCCGTTCCATGGATGAGTCTTGACCTGACCCAGCCATATTTAAAGAGCTGCGCAGCGCAACTGATCTGGCCCTGTGTGCTACAAAGGCAACGGCTAAGGCCATCGGCAGTTCAGTGGCCTGCTTAGTGGTGCTGGAGCTCCATTTATGGTTAAACCTGATTAATGAAGCAGACAAGGCCCTTTTCCTCAACTCCCCAGTTTCCCCCGCTGATCTTTTCAGACCTGCTGTCGATGTCTTCGCTGAATTCTTTACCGCACAGAAGTCATCCCAAGCGATGTGACACTTTCTGCCCAAGCATTCCAGCTCTGCAGCTGCTTCTATTTGCCCAAGGCCTGCCTTCAACTGCTCAGCCTACTCCACAGCCTGAGCTTTGACAGTGCTCCCACTCTGCCAGGCGCCATCCCTTCCCGAACTGTCAGGGACCCCGGCCCAAGATAGCGCTAGACCCTGCGTCTCAGAAGTCGTCCTGATCACTTAGACAGGAAAAGGAGGGGGATAAGTCTTGCTGCAGCTGGACCACTCCCAAAACAGCCTTGTTTATGCCTTCAACTGCTGGAGGCAATGTGTTTGTTTTAAGCACTGGGCCCGTTCAAGCGCTTGTGCAACTAACCGCTGTGATAGTGGACAAAAAACCCCCACAAAAATACTCAAAAAAAGAGAGCATATTTCCTCTTCCACTTATCATGAGTGTCAGGTCCCCTCACAGTGACCTGTCACTCGAACCAATATAACCCCTTGCCACAGGGGCCAAGGCCTGGCAGGCCATCCCCGGAGTATCAAAATGGGTTTTGGGGATAATAAATCGAGATTATTCACTTACATTCAATCAGACCCATCCTCGACCTCAGGCACCCTCATGAAATGGTCGTTCAGGATGACTACTTTGAAGCAGATCCTCTCGCAGATATGCCCAGGGGACTGGTTCTTCTCTCTGGACCTGAAAGACACTTACTTTCACATCCAGATAGCCCCCCATCATAGGCAGTTTTTGAAATTCACTTTCGAGGAAGTGACATATCAATATACAGTTCTCCCATTCGGTAAGTCTCTAGCTCCTGGTACTTTCACGACGTACATGGACGCAGCTCTTTCCCCTCTGAGACAGATGGGAATTTGCATCCTAAACTACCTCGAAGCCCAGTCGGAGGCTGAGCTAGTATCCCACAGGTCCCTTCTCCTCAGCCACTTGGAGTGCATGGGGCTCAGGGTCAATTTTGGCAAGAGCTCACTGTCTCCCAGCCAGTGGATTTCATTCCTGGGAGCAGTTTTCGACTCAACCCACATCAGGGCTGATGTCACTCCAGAGCATGCTCTGGCCATACAGCAGCTTGCGGCCTCCTTCAAAGTTGGAGCCTCTCTCCCTCTCAGAATGTTTTAGAAAATGCTGGGCATCATGGCCTCGGCATCTCCGGTGCTCCAGCTGGGCCTGCTTCGCATGCACTCCCTACAGTACTGGCTGAAACCCTGGGTTCCGTCCCATGCTTTGCGTCACAGACGCTTACGTATCAAGGTGAACCAGGCCTGCGTGGTTCAAAAGGGGCATGACTCTGGGAATGGTCTGCAGAAGTAAAGTTGTCTCAACAGATGCATCCAACACAGGTTGGATACACTATCCTCTCGATGGGAGCCTGTGGACCTCCCTGAGAATGTCCTAAATACTATTTCACAGACTAGAGCCCCATCTACAAGACGTCTCTATGCCCTTAAATTGTTAGTCTTCTCCGCTTGGTGCACAGCCTGCTGGGGCTAAGACCCAACCTCATGCGACATCTTTGATATTGTCCTTCCTCCAAGAGTTGTTGGATAAGGGTCGTACCCCCTCTACTCTCAAGGTCTATGTGGCAGCTATAGCAGCTTCTCACGCCTCTATAGCTAGACAGTTGGTAGGCAGGAACAACTTGATTGTTCGCTTTTTAAAGGGGTTTAGGAGGCTGAATCCGCCTCGTCCCCTTACTCTCCCTACATGGGACCTGTCTATGGTTCTGAGGGCTCTTAGGAGTCCCCCTTTTGAGACGTTAGGTCAGCCGACCTTCAACCCCTATCACTTAAGGTCGCAGTGCTACTAGCTTTAGCATTGATCAAGCGAGTAGGAGACTTACAGGCGCTCTCAGTGAGCCCTGCCTGCCTTGAGTTCGGGCCCAACGACTCCAAGGTCGTCCTAAAGCCAAGGCATAGTTATGTACCTAAAGTGCTCAGGTCATCACACTCTTTTCATTTTGAGAACATACATTGAGCATTCCACCCCATTCAGGCAGTCGGAACAACTCTTTGTATGCTTTGGAGGCTGCACCAAAGGGCATCCGGTCACGAAGCAAAGACTATCCCGATGGATAGTTGACACGATTGCGCTGGCATACTCCTCTTTGGGCCTGCAATGCCCCATTGGAGTACGAGCCCCAATGGGGTTGGTCTCTCAGAGCTTGACCCACTGGGAACCCATGCAGGACCAGTTCTAGGCAGAGCTTGACCTTAACACGCTCAAACTCGCTAGAATTCCCTGCGCCTCCGATTAGATCCAGGTCACTGCGTTGCTAGCTGTGCTATGCCACTGCATGACTCAGTGTCGTTGCTTCGAAGTAACCTGAGGATCCTATGCCAAAATGCCTGCTTATATTGCCAGATGACCTTGGCGGGCTCTGGCGGGCTTAATCGCCATTGGTTCGTGCAGCTCTGCTGCCTTGTCTTTGATTTGTTTATCTGAACTGCACAGAACCAATGGCCATGCAGTTTTCACTGCGTTATGAAAAAGGCTTCAGTAATCTGAGAAAAAAGAGTTTTCCCTACTGTGTGTAGCAACGCAGTACTCGTTCCCATATCTCAGGGAACCAATACTGCTTACATTTATATTTTATACTGGGATAAATCTTGGGTGGCAATGCTTTAGATCTGCCCTTGTTTAAAAGCTTTTAAAAGTGTACTTAAGTGTGTTAAGAAACATAAACATGAAAGTTTACTCTCTTTAGGTGCACTTAAGTGGCTTTTTTATTTCACTAATATTATATTTTCTGCAAGTAGGCTATAGTGTTTTTTTTTTGTTTTGTTTTTTTAAATATGTTTGTAATATTTGAAGTACACTACAAGTGCATATTCATTACAATTAAGTGCATTTCTGTTTCACAATGGTACAGCTATATTTTCACAATTTTTTAATGACTTCAAATCATGTGTAGCTTAACAAACCACAGTTTTCCAGCACTGGTTACGAGTAACATATTTCTCACAAATATTCAAGACTTCAAGACTATCAAGCAGATATCCATTGGCAGTTTGTTTTGGTATTCAAGTCAAAGTTTCTCAGACTCATGTGAGAGGTAATTACGGGCCACGAATAGGTTGGATTCAAACTGACATCTGAGCACAAGAGAACATGAGAATTTGGATTCATGGCGTGGAGCGGGTCGTATTGTAGGTGCCATCGTGACACAGGGGCGCTGGAGGCGGCAGAGTAATCAAGCTGCTGTCCATCCGAGAGATACACGTGCACACAACTCATCCGACGGAGACTCTGACTGAAAACCATCCACCCATTGATCTGTCACAGGAGCCATGGCTACTGGCCTCTCCAGATCCTCCGAACGGCCACAGACTCTGCAGATAAGCAAACATGCCATTAATTGCATATAATGCATGTTGACAGTAGACCTGTCATGCTTTTCTGACAAGATAAAAACCAGCAAATAATGCTGGATGTGCTTAACAATTCGTAACTGCCATTTTTTCTCTTCGCCCAGTTAGCAAGTGACAAATATCCCTCTTTGCCTCCGACTCCATCTCTACTGGCGCCGCAAATGTCAGCGGCACTTAAATCTACAGCAGCATTTATTAAAGTCTTAATTAAACGGGGTGGCAGGGATGAAGAAGGACGGACTGTCTGCGGTCATTTGTCAGGTTGCCTGTCTTCACCTGGATCAGAATTAATGCTTCAAAGCACCGGCAAAACCGTGTATCATTGCTGTCTGGCATTTCTAAATAACGCTCTACTGCTCAAATTGAGCTTGAATGCTCTGAAATATTTATTAAGTCATTAAGGCTCAAAGCTGTTGCTTTCAGGGGCCTGCACTGCCAGAAACTGCAACGATAAATGTTGGTAAAACAACAGTGAGGCTTCAAAAGTTAAGATCTGATCTGTGAAGGAGTTTCCATAATCACACACCTCAAGGGCTTTAGAAATCAAAATAATTCTCAATTACCACCAAGACAAAGTGAGTTTACCAAAAGAGGCAAGTGAATATATTTTGTGGTCCTGGTTGTTAAAACAGAGATGTGCCGAGATTTTTTGTTGATAAACAGGGTGAGAGTGATTTTGTGCATCTGTCTCTTGTCTCTTCATTAGCACAGATAGCATGTTTCACACCAGTCAGGGAGAAAACCACACTAACGTATATTATTAGACGTGAAAATCTGTGCGGCACAGCATCCGCTTCGTCAGCTGACAACACCCCCATCCTACAAATGCTAATCAATGCTTCTGTCACGCGCTCATGGTTTTTATAAGCAAACCTCCCTTTGTTTAGCAGAGAAGTTTCTCACTGGATTCATTGCTGCATGGACAACAAAGAGCATCTCTGCTTGTTCTGTCTAAAATAGATTTGTTTTGAGAGGAAGGATTCTGGGTAAGTTTGTCTGCATTTACTGTCTGTTGTTCTGTGTCTCACCATCAGGAGGCACAAGAGACAGACAGACTGACCAATGGAGTAAAGACTGCCCACAATTAGTGTAAAAATGTGCTCATGGACCTCAGTTGGCACAACATCAAGATCATAAGTTCCCATTCCCATGAGATGCTGATGAGCTGATTTATTTTACATTCATTATATGTGAGTATGAAAATGAATGAATGAATAAACAAACAAACAAATCAACAGTACATATTTTTTAATTAAATGTGAAAGCACATCTGTTCCCTTTAGCCTACAACTTGTGTTTTCGTCCTGTTATTTGTCGTCTTTGTCTTGCATTACTTTCTTTATCTGTTTTATAGTATGTGGAACTTCATTGTATAGCACTTTGGTCAACTGTTGCTTTTAATTCTGCTAAATAAATAAATAAAATGAATGGGTGACAGGGTTGGATATTTAACCTAATGGCGCTTTTCCACTGCATGGTATGTCACGGTACTGATACTAAAATGTGATGTGTAAACACTGCAGATCACTGATTGGTCAAAGAGAATAGCAGCATCCATAGACACAGGCAGAGACACTACCAGTGTCATTGGATTTGCGGCACGAGCTAGATTTAAATAATCACAGCCACAGCAATATTTGTTTGCAATGCTTTAAATGACCATCATATGCCGTACCGTGCCAAACCAAGTCGTACCACACAGTGGGAAAGTGATATAAATGGCAGTAAATTACACAAATTAACACTGATTAGTGTTTCTGATACACTTGCTGAGGGAGTGATCTCTTAATGTTTTTTTCCTCATTTGGAAAGTCATGGAAACCATGGATTTTTTCTTTTTTATTGTCTTCCATTCACTCCCTGACTTCTGCTTCTGAGAACCCTACAAATTTGAAAAGGTTCCATTTGTGTAAAATTTAGCAATAGATTGTACTATTATTATTCTACTCTTACTTTTTTAAGGGTATGCTGCATATTAGCGATGTGCAGCAGAGCCAATATCTGTATCTGTAACAATCACTAAATTATTTGTATCTGTATTTGGATAAATCCGGAAGTAGGAATCCAGAATTTTTTTATTTATATATTTATTTAAATTTCCAGAGGAACTTTGTGTTCATAGTTAGGATATGTCAGGACAATCATCCAAAAGCTCAAATAAGAGGACTCTATATAGCATAACTGATTAGAAAACATGGAAGAAAATATTCAGTGGTTCAAAAAATTGCAAAAACAACTTATACCATGAATACAAATGCAATAAATAAATAAATAATAAACCCTTTTTTTTTATTATAACATTAGGAGATTTTTTTTTTTTTTATAAATATAACAAAATATCTCAAAATATCTTCTAGGCTAAATAAAACAATAAAGGCTACATTATTGTTTTAATGCTCGCCAGCTCCGGGAGAGAGTGCAGCATGAAACTATCATACATCATATAGCCTATTATAAGGTTTAAAACATTTAAATAGACACATCAAGTAGTGAGAATGTGTATGATTTTAGTAGCAAGCAATTTCTGAGAGGCATGGCAACACAGCTATTTGATTTGCTATCGTACTCATTTCATTCATAGTTTGCACTCATTCATGTACCATATCGTACAACGTTTTAACATTTAAATACACATATCAAATAGTAGAAAGCTTGAGTTGATAAAGCTCTGAGTGACATGCAGAGAAAGAAACGTGGCTATTAGATTTATGATCGCGCTGTGCTAATTTCGAGTTCACACTCATTTGTATCATATAGTAAAAGCATTTAAAACGTTTAAATAGACATGTCAAATAGTAAAAAAGTGCATGATGTACTATTTTCAAGTAGTTGATAGTAGGCTACTCTTGACAAAGCTTGATTTCTGAGATGCATAATTTGATTTGCGATTGCGCAAGGCTCATTTCATTCATAGAGTTTACACTCATTCATTTCACACACTTATTATTGCGTAGTGATTTTAGAGGTTCATGTAGGTTATAATTTTGTGCAATTCTCTGGTATCTGCTATACAGCAAACATGAGGAGTGATTGAATATTATTATTATATTTTATTTTGTATTATTTGGTAGAGTTTGTTATTCGTTTTGATGCCATTATCTGTGCCTTTTCAGATAAGGTATGAAACTGGACGAGTAAAGAGCACTGTCAGTCAGTTCAGCGCAAACTCATTGATTGTGAAAACTCCCGTTTTAATGAATGATTCTGTCAAAACAGCATAATGAATATTTTATTTACACCGCGTCTCTGCTTTTATTATAATTAGAGAATTTGTGAGCGTGCAGAACTTCATAGCTAAACTTAAACTAAATTTAACTCAGTCAGCGTTAAGAGAGATACTGAGCGGATTTTCACTACCGGTAACTTAAACACATCTGATTGGTCATCATTTTCAACAGAAATCCCTGTGATTGGCTACAATACTCAATGCTGCAAAATCACATTGTGGCAGCGCCGCTGAATTCACATGGAACTAATATAACAACCAGATCGCTTTAATTTACTAAGGCTACTTTTCTCTTTTATTTAACAATACAAATTATTTGTTACACATAGTAATATAACTCTGTCAATCCAGCTATAAAATTATTATTACTTGCTGACCAGGCAGCCAAGGTAAGGCAGCTGCCATACCCTGCCATATCCAATTGATGCCCCTGATTAAGGCCTGTTCACACCAAGAACGATAACTATAACGATAACTATATTTGTGTCCAACGAACACCAACGAACGATAACAGTCTGTTTATTCTAAGCTCACGCGCTGCAGTTTCAAAGTGTATACACGTTTTACAACATATTTTGCTGTTCTTGTTGCATTTACACGGCTTTAACCAGCAGATGTTAAAGCCTTCAGTATGCTATGTTTCGAGGGAATAGCTAGTGCAATCAATCTAATCTAACAAGTGAATTAAGCTGATGAAGTGAACACGCCTAGTTTTTTTCACTGCAACTTCAAAGGAAGCTAGACAATGTTGTCGAAACTAGGGCTGGATACCTGAGGTAATTTTATTTTACTGTTTGCTAGCCTGGCATATACCGCTAATACTTCTCACCATTTTTTTTCTGAGGGTATGACCGATTGTTTTTCATTTATCCATTTTCTTTAAAGTATCATTGAAAAAGGGGTTTGACTTGTCAAACAGTGGTGGCTTTTTCTGGACCTCAGCGATTGACCTCCGCAATGTCGTCTGCCATTGTAAATGCGCGAGCCCTTAAATTAGAATGGATTCTGATTGGCTGTCAGTGTTTTATTGTTCAACAGCTGGAAAAAAATCATCCTGAAAGTGATTCCAACGATATCGTTTCTCTATATCGTTATAGCTGTGGTGTGGACACTGCTATTCTTTTATATTTAGAACGTTTTTTATAACTATATCTTTATCGTTATCTTTACAGTTATCGTTATTGGTGTGAATGGGCATTTATTCGGTAGAAATTGTTATTCGTTTTGAAACCATTATCCGTGGCTTTCCGAATAAGCTAATCGGCTTTGGGCACATCCCTATAGCCTACATATAATGTCACTTCCTCTTTGTCGCAGTTTTAAGAAATGTGGCTCACTATGTATTTGGTCAATCAAATTAGAATTAGAAAAATAGAATTCGTCAATATTATGAATTAATATGAAAACAATAACTAAATAGTGATGTAATCTTTTATTCTGTTCTTATCTCTCTTATCAGCCTGTATGTTCTTCAGCAAACTTCAATCAACAATTCTTTTTAGAATGAAACTTGATAGCCTAAGTGTTTTAAACCATGTCATAGCCTATTTCTGGCATGTTGCTTAGAAATCATATGAGTTAAGAGTCTAAGCTTTTTAGACATTCTTTGGGGTGATTCAAACACACAGAAACAAAAATCCACATTTGAATTCAGCACTTTGTTTGAAGCCTTAACATTTAATACATGCACAGATATGCTTAATGCATTGTTGTTATTTCAGTAATGACTTAGGGTGAATCAATCAACCTGAATTCACACTGTAATATTGTAATGCATGCTACTTTATTTGTATATAGACTAAATATTTAGCCTAAGCATTATGATAATTGTAATGCATGATAACAATAAAACAATGCATGTTGATTGTGTACTTTAATGTAGCCAATTACAAATTTGAATATTTAATTATGAGTAGCCTATTGTAATGTAGAACTGATTAGATGCATGCATTCAAAGAGATGCGTAGGCTATACCAGTAAATTTTGAGTACAAACTTCATGTTGGTTTTGTTGAAACAGTGTTTAAACAAAGGCGAGCGCCATGAGGCCTTTCTCGACAGGGATATTTTTGCGTTTGATTCGCACTGAATGTCTGTCAGAGTCGCTGCACCTTCAGCGGGACGAGCGGGAGTCCCGCGCTCGCCGCTTCTACTAGCCATAGTTTCACTTCTCATCGAGTTATTTTTAGTAAATGGATTCTGCTGCCGCTGCGCGAGCGCCAGTGTGAGTTTCAGTTGGAGGCGCGCGTGTCGTTCCCGTGGGAAATAAAATCTCCCCAGTGCTGACACGGGCTTAGCGGATACTATTGATCAAATCCAGGATGGGCTGTAACAACCGCCGCGAATGGCAGAGAGACCGAGAGAGGGAGAGATTTCTACGTTTGCGTGTGTTTTTCTGTCCTGCTACATTTTCAGTCACATTTTAAATAATAACTGACGTTTATTTGAATCCTGAAAATGAGTCAACAAATAAACAATCATGCATCAGATCTCGTGTACATTGCGTAACTACTAGCTCGCGTTCACATTATGTCACTGCAAGTCACAACTTTTGCTTGTCAAAAGCCCGCGTCATTTTTCTCGCGGTATAATTACCGGTTCTGCAACGCTGCCCTTCGCCTCCAGAGAGAAGAAAAAACACTGAGGCGCTCTTTTTTCCCTGAGACCGCCAGCCTTTGTTTATTGGTCTTTAGGAATTAATCATTGTCAAGTTATTCTTAAGAGCCAAAATAATGAGACAGTGACAGAGTGGGCACAAATTGCTGCATCTACATATATGAAACGAGGTTACCCTTGCCACGGCAAATGAGCACGACGTCAAAGTAGAAGCGTGAAATGCTAATGTGCATTAGATGTGCACATGTATGCGTTTGTGCATATGCTGAATGTTTGTCTATGCATATGTTTATTTAACTTTTCTGCGTGCATGCGTGTGTGTGTGTGTGTGTTGGCTGCGAGAGCACGCCAGCTCTTTCTTTATCTCTTTTTTCGACAGTTCTATCCCTTCGTGCTCCCACGGGCCTAATTATCAGTAAACGAATTGGATGAAAGTAAGGGGGGCTTTCTTGGAGGACGCTGCCCTGTGAAAAAAAATGTTAAAAATATAGAGAGCGCAAAAACAGTCATTTGTGGACGGCCGTAGTTTATGAGTCATGCGAGCGCTGACATCACGGACTGCTGGTCTGTTCACACGTCGCTTTGCACCTGCTTGTCAGGCTATTTTTACTCCGTTTGCATTGTTTAAAGGAGAAAACGAACCACTCAAGTGTGCAAATGAACGGGGGTTTCGTTTGACCCCAGTGAAAAAAAAAAGTTCTGAAAGGAACCTTCTCAAGGACGCCTTCATGTAAACAAGGTTCATATAATTTATTTTCATCTGAAACTGTGACCATTACAGAGGGGTGTCAAGAAACAATTGACCAAAATGTTATTTCAAACCCATATGCTGTTTTTCACAGGAAAAAAAGAAAAAAGAAAAGAAAAAAAATTCTGAAGAATCTTTATACTATTTAAAAAAAAAATAGAACCCTAGGATTGTCCTGATTTGAAAGAACCCTTCATGTCAAAAAAAGTCTATATGAGGAGAAATGTTCATTTCATTTTTTTTCATGATAAAGTATGTTTTTCTAGCTGTTTAATTAATAAACTTTAATTGAAATTAAATTAAATAAAAATATATTTTGAACTCAGATTATTAAAAATGTTTAGAAAAAAATGAGCATTCTGAATAAATTCTCCCTGCGATCATATTTTCTTCCATAAATGAGAGCAACCCAGTAGAAACACTAGTGAGAAATGAGGTTATCTCCGTCATGGGATGTTTAAAACTATGCTACATATCAATTTTTATTTATTTATTTGTTTGTTTATTTATTGAGTTTTCTGGGACAGAAAATAAACAACTCTTGAGTCAAAGAGATAATAAGTTGTACATGACGTGAGAATGAAAATGTGTGGCAAATTCTTTGGGAATTTTATGTTTTAGTGTTTGGTAGTTTGATATGATTCACACAAGAGTATTTCTCAAATGAGCCACATCTAAAACATGACGATGAAGTTTATACCTTTTTCAGAGGCTGAATTCCCAGGTTTTGATGCTCACGTAGAAGTCTTGACCCAGATTCTGGGAAGGCTTTCCTTCAGGGATGCGACCCAGAAGTGTCACACAAAACACCAGAGAACCTCCTGCATCCGCAAACAGCAGTTTGAGCCTAGATTAATTTATAGATACAAATATATTCTGTTTAGAGAACTTCTTGCATCTCTATCTTGTGGAAGGATCCATTATTGAAGAAGTAAATCATGCCAAACAGTTCATATGAGATTCATTAGAGTCTGTCCTGATGGATCTGCTCTCTTCAAGACAAGCCAGTCAGTCAGTCTGATAATCTCTGAAGGATTTATATACTGTAAAATGGATCAGGATAATGTATTGCTAATGTTTATATATATATATATATTGAGGGACAAGTTTATCATTTATGTCAAGTTTAGGCTTACAACCTGGGTTAGGTGCTTCCACAACAGTGTTATTCAACTATCATTGCCCTCTGATATTAGGGATAAGTTATGGGTAGGGTTAGGTTTAGGGGTTGGGAAAAGGTAAGCACTAAATTTTCGGATAGGAATGTTGTTCCAGGATCAACAAAATATGTGGATCCAGGAACATGTCTTACTTGGCAAAATCACAGTGACCTATATATATATATTAAATATTATACTTATTTCTTATAATAATATTATTTCTCCTGAAGTTAAACACTTTGTTTTTAAGTGCATGTTATAAGGAAATGATGTAGTCAACTTCTAAAATGGTCTGAATTCATCTTGTGTGTTGGAGAAAAATGATCCAATTGATCTTGATCAGAATTACATGTCTGGAAGAGATCTTAAATCATCTGTTAAATAAAAATATAACTTTCATCTAAACTTTTGAATTCTGGCTTGGGATCACATTGGGACCACAACCTGGCATTCATGTGCCAGCACATTTTTTTTTTATTCACACGTAAACCAACGTGCATTTGTGCAGACGATTCTTCCTCAGACGGCAGTGTTTGTGTTCATGGGTGTTTCTTCAGCTTCAGGATTGGATTTTTTTTATTCAAACAAACTGATTTTGACTTATTTCTTTTTGGTATTTAAAGGTCATATTTAAACTGTCCTGTCGGTGAAAACTTTTTCTCAAATGTCTTCTTGTATTTTTGCCACTTTTCAAATGTCCTATCAAATGTTTATCATTTTATTCTAAAAATATTCGAAATGCCACTTGCTTTTCTGCAAGATTCACAGGGTCCGAAGCGCCACATTTGAGTAAACTCCCGTGTACAAATGATAAATTTAGTACCTGCTGTCAAACATGCATGTAAACATAATGTGATCTGATTTGCAAGATACTCTAAGATCTCAACATTTCTCATTTATGCTTTAAGGTAGAGTAGGTCATTTTCAGAGAGGCTATCAATAGCAAACTAGCTTTGAAAGCATAAGATCCCACCCTCCCTTCAGAGTGTCTCCAAAGACACGCCTCCTCCAAAACACATGAAAGTGTACAGCAGGAAGCAAACAAATGTGTCACGAGAGACGGCGTTAAACTACCACAAAGCACATAACATTACAAACAACTTAAAGAGCACTGACCTGTATCACCTGACTGCTGCAGATTCATTTCATTGTTGATAGTGTTGCCATAGGCTAGAACGTCACAGGTTTCCATCTCTTCCAAATATTGGTTGTTATGGCGTGAACAGCATAAGTTAATTGTTTTGGTTCAGGAGGAACTGTAAAACGTGGCTACTGTTTTAGTTGCAGTGCGTGTGATTGGTGTCTGTCTTAACTCTGCATAGCATGAAACATGCTAATGACATATGATGTCTGCACGAACAGGGTGCGCGAGGGTATGTAAAAACACGGATTGACCAAGGGAGATGACCCTTGAACATTGATGAACATTTTATGGTCCTACGTCTTCCACAGACTATATAAATACATACAAATACATTTAGACCACTTAACTTAGTGATTGCTATCAGCATGTGAAGAGACTTTCAACCAGCATAACAAAAAATGTTTTTGAAGCAAATCACCTACCCTGCCTTTAAATGAGACCTAATTAAAAACTTGTTTAAATCTCCTGAGATCTGAAGGAGAAATCACCTCTGGTCAGTCTTTCCACATGTTTGCAGACATGCAGCTCTTACTACAGAGAACATGACTATTAAAAATACACCACGTGTTGACGTGATTGAGGTAGATTCTTTAGCATATGTGAGTGACCTCTCCCTGACTTGCTTTTATTTCTGCCTCAATATGACTCTTAATATTTGGGATACGCAGCTGTGGCCTAATTTACTCTTCTTTGGCGGCGGTTTTAATTCGACTTCCCACGGTGCCAAAAATGCCTCTGAACCAAATGGCATCGGCATCAAGCCAAACGGGCCACAGGCGGAGCACAGCCACATACTGAACACTCAAATCCACCTGCACGCTGCCAGTCATCATTTACACCTGTTTGCAGCAACAAAGCAGAAATAGATGGCAGTAACGTGTCCTCGGGCTACAAAGCGTCAAAATGCCAAAGTCGGGTAAAACACTCATCTGGCACGCAGCAGTGCAAGTGTCAGACACTATTAATAAACAAACAAAAAATAAATAAAAAGAGTGCAGCAACAGATATCACACTAGGCAGTTTCTAGGGTGGTTGCTAGGCAGTTTCTAGGGTGCTTATGTGGTTGCTAGCGTGTTTTGAGTGGTTTCTAGTGTGTTGCTAGGCAGTTTCTAGGTTGTTCTGGGTGGTTGCTAGGGTATTATGTGGTTGCTGGGCTCAAAAATACTGGAGCTGAGGAGAGTTGTGAAAGTGTTCAATCGGCATCACTGAAGCTGGTGTTAACGCAAGGTGCACAAGCCTACAGCGAAGAGTATTCATGGTGAGTTTTTGTTCATCCAAACTGTATTTTAAGCACTTTGAGGAACCAATACACTTGTTGGAACACAGTTTACTCTCTTTCATTGTGAACTGAACATGCGTATGTTGAACTGAAGGTTGAACACTAACTTTTGGACATGTGACCGACCGGTCTTTGTTTATGCTCTGTGTTGTGTAGATAGATGAACAAGACCAGACAACACAAATCACTCAGGCCACTTTTTGTTCTGGATGAGTAAAAAGACAAATTAAAAAGATTTGTGGCCATCCCCCACAATTGGAACATCAACCTCTCTTCAGTCGTGCTTCCCGTAAATTCAAATACATTTTACATTTTACAATTTTCATATTTCTTATATAATCAAATCAATAATGTTTAACATTTCTCCAAAATAAAACATTTTATTTTTAACATCTAAATGCAGGTATTTTTAATAAAGTAACACAGGAAATACAACAAAAGTCCAGACGAATCATGGGAAATATATGACAAAAACAAAAATATTTTGAAAACATGAAAAAAAAAATTTTTAAAGCTGTATTTAACTATTTTTTTTACTTTTGTTTAAAAAAATATATGAATATTATAAACTGTGTTGTAATTTTTTTTATTTAAAATGTAAAAAATATATAGAGCGTGGAGCTAGCAATGTCAAAACCATGCGTTCGATTCCCAGCAAATTAACATTCTTCTGTAACACTTTACAATAAGATTGTGTTAGTTAACATTAGTTAATGCATTAGTTAACATTAACTAACCATGAACAACATCTCTGTTCAGCCTTAGTTAATGTTTGTTAATGTTAACTCATGCATATATTAATGCATCTATTTACGTTAACAGCCCAAGTAGTTAACATTAGTTAATGCATTAGTTAACATTAACTAACCATGAACAACACCTCTGTTCAGCATTAGTTAATCTTTGTTAACGTTAACTCACAGTGAACGTGATTTCACCAAGTACAACATGTTCCTGGATCAACATCTTTGTTGATCCTGGAACAACATTCCAATCAACCAATCAGATTTGAGGGACAAGTTTACCATTTATGTCAAGTTTAGACTTACAACCTGGGTTAGGTGCTTCCACAACAGTGTTATTCAACTATCATTTCTCTCTGATTTTAAGGGATAAGTTATGGGTAGGGTTAGGTTTAGGGGTTGATCCAGGAACATGTCTTGACAAAATCACGGTGACCGTTAACTCACACATATATTAATGCATCTATTCACGTTAACAGCGCATTATGTATTTTATATACTTTAGAATGAGACGACACGGACACGAGATGACTGCAGCAATGGGGTCTCTTTTACTGAAAACGACTGTCGATGACGTCACACAGGTACGGGTAGTCCAATCATACAAAATACATACATCCCCCTTCTTAAGTTTAACTATCCAACTTGTAATCATTATTGCTTAACTAATGTATCTTGACACCAATCTGCAAAACAGTCTTGTCTATGTAACCCTAAGATTTTACTTAAAAGTTAACAAAGTATTAGAAAACACTTAATAACAATGTTTACTGGGTCATGAATCTTTAATTCTTTATGTTGTGAATATAGGTATATGCCCCTTTAAGAGCGTCGTTCTGTGGTAATGTTTGGTTGTAATTTACATGGGGAAAACGTGGGTTTTACAAGCAAGTTAGTTATTCTTTATTGATTGGTGGATTATTTCATAAGCCCGCCTGACATCTAGCTAGAGGTGATGCGTTATTGGTTCTTGCAAGTTTGGGGGGGAAATGAATGCATGCGGAGGAACACTGCTGTATGTATTAGTGAGAGAATCATGATGAATCCCACCAGGATTGATTGATTTTTTTTATTTACTTTGATTTGCGAAAAAGTGAAGTAGTTTATTCAGCAGATCGCTGTTTAACTTTGTTTGTTTTCTCAAGATCTCACATTGGCTGTAAGGGAAAGTATATGTCATGTTTCAGTTTTGTCATTTACGCTCGTGTGAGTTCCAGACGAGTTAACAGTAACTTAACTACCAACGAAATATTGACTGAGTATTTTGATACTGAAGTGGTGCACTGTGCGTGTCGTGGACTTTATATATTAACGCGAATAACGGTAATACGGAGGAGCTGTGTGCCTGGACATCCAGGTAGCGCCCTGAATCGCCGAGGGGTTCAGGGTTCCCCTGGCAACGAGGGATCGGTGAGGAAGCACGGACGCGACTATCAGTGACGCACTGCAGCGATAAATGTTCCCTAATTCAGGAGGACTCGTCGCTCCGGATTTCAGGTACACTACAAGTTTGTTTGGCTCTTCGGAGTGAAGCGGCCAATTCTGTTATTTTGTGGCCCCAACGCACGCGAGCAACGGTACAGGCCTGCAACGAGGGGGTGCGTGATTGTGTGTGTGTGAGTGGGCCCACTTGAGATAACGTGTTAATCTGATAGCTGCGATATTTTATTACGTGTTCAATTTGATTTCTTTTTTCCAAAAGGGCATTGAATATATTTGTGAATTGATCTTATTGTGCATTTGAATTGATTTCATAGCCTATTTATGGACATTTGATATATTATTATCTGGAAAGTTATACTCAATTTGGTAAGGTATATTCTTATTCATCTGTGGGTTGTTAAATTCTAAAAGAGCATTATTCACAAAGATTGTGTACGATTAACAATACTTAACTGCCCTTCTGTGAAGTCATTCTAAAGTAGACAGTTAATTGTATTTTCATCTTTCTAGTTTCATATTTTCCACAAATTTCATTTGTTTTAATTGGCTTTAATAAATTCTGTAATTGTTTACTTGAATTAATCTCAGCAAGTTTACTATTTGCTTTGGGTAACGTGTGAACTGAATATTTATTTTGTGGTAATTCACATTCACATAAGTTTGGTTATATTTAAACTTAAAGGGTGTAAAGAGAGGTCCCAAATTATTAGTCGAAAGACTATAAAGTTCGAACCCGAGTGCTCGCCCTAAGAGCCCAGGTACGTCACATCGGGGAGGGAAGAGAGCGCTACATCTATTTAAAGTCAGTCTCAAAATGTGATTTAGTAAACAATTGTAAATGTAAGCTCTTTATAACATATTTTGATTAAACAGTTATGAAATTATGAGCAATCTAATGAACATTGAAATCTTTTTTTTTTTTTTTTAACTGTACAAATTATTCAAAACAAACTTAGGTTACTGCTGAATACACATTTAGTTTACCTTGAAGGCATTTTCACTTCTCTACCTGACCTGGTAATGTATCCCTGTGTTTGAGACTCAGGTAACTCAGTGTTTTGTGTGTCCTTGTCAGTCGTAGATGATTGAGTGTCAGTGACATGCGAGTCCATCTCACTTTTGGTGTCATTGACTGTGTTGTCTGCTGTTGTTGTGAGAATTTTTTTCTCCAGTCTTGAGAAGATGTTTTCTGTTCCTCCTGTATGTTTTTCCATCTGAAGTTTGTATGATGAAGAATCTTGGTTGCTCATGTCTTTTTATGATTACTGCAGGTTGCCAGACATCTCCTCGTCGCACTCTCACTCTTTCTCCAATGTGAAAATCTGGAAGCAACCTTGTTTGTCTGTCAAAGTAGGACTTTTGCTTGTCTTGTCTTTGTTTCAGGCTGTCTTGGATTTGTATCTTGCTCTCGGGTGACAATAAGGTGACTGAGGTAGGTATTTTGGATTTCAACCGACGTCCCATTAGTAACTGTACTGGTGAGTACCCAATACCATCCAATGGCGTATTTCGGTATTCCAACAAAGCAATGTAGGGGTCACTCTTGGCACTCTGAGCTTTCTTTAACAAGCTTTTTATGGTTTGAACTGCTCGTTCAGCTTGTCCATTCGACTGTGCGTGTCCTGGGCTGGACGTCACATGTTCAAATTCCCACACTTTTGCAAAGTTACTGAACTCTGCGCTGGCATACTGTGGACCATTGTCCGAGACTACAGTATCTGGTATGCCATGCCTCGCGAACATAGATTTCATTGCCATGATTACACTCTGAGCAGTTGTGTCAGACAGTTTGCTGATTTCTGGGAATTTAGAGTAGTAATCAACAGACAGTAAGTAATCAGAACCATTGTAATGGAATAGATCTGTGCCAATTTTTGACCAAGGTCTTCCTGGTATTTGATGTGATATCAATGGTTCTCTTGGATTACTGTTCTTGTGTGTGTTGCAAACTGAACATTGGGAGACAAACACTTAAATTTGTGTTGACATGTTCGGCCAATATAGAACATCCCTGGCTCTTTCTTTGCATTTTACAACTCCAAGATGTGATTCATGAATTTTCATCAGCATGTCTTGTCTCAACTTGCTTGGAACAATGAGCTTTGCAGATTTGAAAAGAAGTCCTGATGTATAGCTTATTTCTTCCTTGAATGTCCAGTATGCTTGAATCAGTTTTGGAACCTCACCGCTCTCTTAAGGCCATCCATCCATGGTCATTTTGCACAGTAGTTGCATTTCTTGATCAGCAGCTGTTGCACTGCGGAAAACACGCAGCTTTTCTTCAGACACAGGCAGATACGTCGTTATCCAGCACAGCTCTAACTCTTGACCAAGTAAGTCTTCTGTATGCTCATTCAGGTATGCACGACTTAGTGCATCAGCGATATGCATCTCTTTACCTGGTTTGTGGGTTACCTTTAGGTTGTATCTTTGAAGTCTGAGAAGCATGCGCTGTAATCTGGGTGGAGCTTGGTGCAGTGATTTCTTGAAAATACTTTCCAGTGGTTTGTGATCACTTTCAACTTCCACTTCCTTGCCATAGATGTATTGATGAAATTTCTCGCATCCATAGACTATTGCAAGTAATTCTTTTTCAATTTGTGCATATCTTTTTTGAGCATCAGTTAAGGCACGTGATCCATAAGCAACTGGTTTTTAATCTTGCAGAATGACTGCCCCGATGCCTTCTGAGCTGGCATCAACTGAGAGTGTCAGTGGTTTCTGTACATCAAAGAACTTCAATGTTGGAGCATTCGTCAGCAAAGTCTTCATTTTTGTGAAGCTGTCTTGTTGCTCTTCCTCCCAGTGCCACTGAACATCATCTTCGAACAGCTTTCGGAGAGGAACACTGACATCCAATAAGTTTGGAATGAATTTGGATAGGTATTGCACCATACCATGAATCTCATAAGTGCTTGTTTGTTTTCAGGTGGTGGCATCTGCACTATTGCTCTCACCTTTTCATCATCTGGCTTAAGACCTTCCTCTGAAATTATGTGTCCAAGATATCTTGTTTAGTTTTAGGTTCCATTCTCTTGCTCTTTCCAGCAGCTTGATGAGTCTGTTATCGTGCTCTTCTGTTGTCTCTCCCCATACTAGGATGTCATCAATAACATTGACCACACCTTCAAGACCTTCTAGCATCTGCGCGACCACACGCTGGAAGACTTCACTGGCTGAAGACACACCAAATGGTAAGCGAAGAAATCTATACCTCCCTATTGGCGTGTTGAACGTGCAGAGTTTCGAGCTCTCATCATCCAGTTTTATTTGCCAGAATCCTTGATTAGCGTCCAGGACTGAGAATATCTTTGCATTTGGCATGCTGGATACCACTTCTCCCACTGTCAATAGAGGATAATGTTCACGCTTTATTGCCTTATTTAGGTCTTGTGGATCCATGCATATACGTATCTTGTTTGGTTTCACCACTGTTACCATGCTGTTCACCCAATCTGTCGGTTCTGTTTGCTTTATGATTACACCCATGCTTTCCATCTTGTGTAGCTCTTCAACTATTTTGTCCTTGAGTGCTACAGGAACCTTTCTTGGTGGATGGATCGCTGGTGATACATCAGGGTCTGTTTTGATGTGATGCTCAATTGGCAAGCAACCAAGGCCAGAAAAGAGGTCATCAAAGTCTTTCAAGATGTCATCTTTAGTCTTTATTTCATATATTCTTCTCACCATCCCTAATTTTTCACAAGTTGTGCGGCCAAGAATTGCAGGTACGTTGCCGTCAACCACTTGAAATTGAATATTGTGCTTTTGGTTTTTGTAGGTGAAGGTGAGCTGAACTTGTCCCACAGGTGACATCTTGTGGCCAGAATATGTAATTAAGTGACAGGTGGATTTTTTGAGTTTTCTTTGGGTTTCCAATGATTTGAACAAATTGTTGGGTATTACATTACATGCAGCCCCTGTGTCTAATTTAAATGTAATGTTCTTGTTGTTCATTTTCAGGCTTTCAGTCCATTTGTAATTTTCATTTTTTGTTTCAGTGGTGACTGTGTGCACATTTTCCATTGTTTGTGTTATCTGCACATCCATGGTTCCAACAAAGAAATCATCTCGTTCATCACTTTGTTCATCTTGTTCTATTGCCTGTATTTTCTTGGTGGAGGCTTGCGTTCTGCACATTTTCGCAAAGTGGTTTCTTTTGTTGCATGCTTTGCAAGTTTGTCCATAAGCTGGGCACTTTTTGTATTCATGCTGATAACCACACCTTGAACATTTCAACATTTTGATTTATGGTGACTTTCCATTGCATGCTGTTTACTTTTTTGTTCACGTTGCATTATTTTGCCTCCCCTTGTCTTTTTGTTTTTGACACAACTTATTTTGTTCACGTCTATTTCTTCAGCTAACATTTTCATCTGACTTGACGTCAACTCGTTGGCCCGACAGATGTCGATTGCTTTTTCCAATGTGAGGTCTGCCTCACGCAACAATCTTGCACGAACACTGTCGTCTTTTATCCCGCATACAATTCTATCCCTGATAAGCGAATCAGTCAAATCGCCAAATTCACAGTCTTTCGCCTTGTGTTTGAGATCTGTGACGTATGCATCAATTGTTTCTTCTGAGCCTTGCGCTCTCGTAAAAAACATGTGGCGAATGTACGGAAGATTCTTTCTGGGCTCACAATATTCTTTGAATTTCTTTTTTAGTTCCTCAATTTTATTAACTTCTCGCTTCGTGAACTGGAATGTGTTGTACACTTTAATGGCTTCTTCACCCACAATATGAAGAAACATAGCACACTGTACTGTCTCTGATTGCTCTGCCACGCCACTAGCAATGAGGTACAACTCGAATTTCTGAAGCCATACCTTCCAATTTTCCGCCAAGTTGCCTTGAAGAGACAAAGCTGATGGTGGCTGCAGTAGCGACATCTTTTCACATTGCTTTTCTTTTCTTTTTTTTTCTTTTTCTTTTTTATCCGTCTTTTGACACCATGTTATGTATTTTATTAACTTTAGAATGAGACAACACGGACACGAGATGACTGCAGCAACGAGGTCTCTTTTACTGAAAACGACTGTCGATGACGTCACACAGGTACGGGTAGTCCAATCATACAAAATACATGACAGTTAACATTAGTTAATGCATTAGATAACATGAACTAATCATGAACAATGCCTGTAAATAGCCTTAATGTTTTAAGGTTAACTTACTGTACATATTTACATAGTTTATGTAGCAGTTGACACTCTAAGGGGGAACATTTCTAACTCACCATCTTACCCTAAAGGTAAAAATGCTATTGAGTACCTTATCAGCATTATTTATTAATAAGGCATTGATTTGGGCTGTAAACATAATTCAGAAGTGGAAACCATCTGAACATTAACAGATATGTTGTTCATGTTTATATGCACTTTACTATCATTACTTACATTTACCAAAGCATTTATTAATGGAATTTGTGAACCTTATTGTAAAGTGTACACTATTTCAACATTAACTGATGTTTTACTATTAATTAGTTACATTTTAATTTGGATCTAACACAAACAAACTGTCCAACGACTTTAGATAAAGATGCTAGGACAACAGCCAGACACCTCTTAGAGAGCAAGAAGAAGACCTCCGGTACTAAGCTCGGGAAGGAAAGGACTTCTTATTGGTCCTGTTATGGGAGAGACACTAACAGATACAATACCGTTCTGGGTGTCCGGTTCATCCAGTGAGACACTAACAGATACATTCGCCGTTCTGAGGCCTGCGAAGGTGAGACTATAACAGATACACTGTAACATTCTGAGCCTCTGATTCGTCCAAAAAGACAAGAAAAGATCCCATCATCTGAGTCTACAGCTTGTGAGGCAGCAACAGATACTACCACGTTCTGACCCCCTAGCCTGTGAGGAAAGAGACATTAACAAACACTACGTTCAGAGTTTTCGTCCAGCGAGACAGTAATGACTACAGAGAGACAAAAGCGGATTGACCAAGTTCTGAATGTCTGGCCCAGAGAGGCAGAAGACACAACATTTGCAAGGTTAAGCTTAATTTTAGGACTCTTTAATGCTCCAGGAGATCAGCATACCACAGAGCTTCGTGTTCAAGGCTGTTGAAACATATTACGGCTCCTTTTTTCTCATTTTGCGCTCCGGATGAGGATCTGATGTCGATTGCTGCATCGGAGAGTGGGTTTTTCCTCTGGAGAGGATGATGACGACGAAGTTCCGGCCTCCGGGGTGGTCGTTCAGGCTGAATCAGATTCAGAGTTGATGGCCACGCTTGCCCGGGCCGCCGCGGGCATTGGGCTTGAGTGGAACCCTCCACTGTGTCCCGAATGCTCGTGGTTCACAGCCACGTCCCGCCCCAGTGCCATTCTTCCCGGAGGTGCATGAGGAGGTTCAGAAGACGTGGAAGGCACGGTTACGTGGACTTTCCACAGGTGGAGCATGCGATTGCGGTGCACTTGTGCCCGCAGTCTGCTGCCACTTGGTGGAGTCTGCGCCTCCCATCCAAGGCGAGTAAGACGACGGCAGCTCTGGCTGCTATGGCTTACTCCACCACTGGACAGGTGGCATCTGCCTTGCACACCATGGCCATCTTGCAGGTCCATCAGGCGAAAGCTCTGAAAGAGCTGCACGAGGGTAGTTCTGAGCCAGGGCTATTGCAAGAACTGTGCATGGCCGCACTGAGCACGCGCCCTGGGTCAGACGATGTCCACCCTGGTGGTCCAGAAGCGGCATCTCTGGCTGGACCTGGCTGAAATGAAGGACGCCGACTAAGTTCGCTTTCTCAATGCCCCCATTTCCCAGGCCTCTTCGGCGACACTGTCAAGGACTTTGCCCAGCAGTTCTCGGCAGTGCAGAAGCAGACGGAGGCCATAAAACGCATCTTTCCCCGGCATGATACTGCCACCGTTCCACCGCGGGCTGGCCCCCAACCTGCTCATCGCAGAGGGCATCCCCCTGCGGCTGTAGAGGCTCCTGGGAGATCGGAACCATCCCATCCTCCCCGAGCCTCCCGCAGGAAGGTGACGCAGCCTGTCCAGGCTGCTAAGCCCTCGAAAAAGAAGCCTCTTAAGCGGTCCTGAGATGGATGGCCCAGAGATGGGTGGCCTCTTTTCAATAAAAGAGCAGTTTCCAAAATCTCTGGGTCATACTGGGTCTGTCCTGACAGTGGACGACGCACTGCTTCCTCACTCTCAGCCGCACCCTAATTCACCACGGGAAGGGCGTTGATGTCTCGATGTCCTCACGCCTCCCTGCCCCGTCCCTCAGAGGACACTCAGAGCTATTTGAGTGCACCCCACTCACTGCCTCTATTTCGGGATGCTCCGCACTTCTGTTACTTCCTCTGTCTGGATGGTGCCACTTATATGGAGCATGGGGGTCTGGCTGGGTAAGGCCCTGTCTACTCTATTCCTTTGGTATGGAGAACTACTCTCAGGCTTACTCCGGACACTGGAAGGTTACGACATTTGTGGTAGCACTTGCGCTGGGCACGCCATGGCTTGCAAGCATCTGCTTCCCCAACACTGGTAACTTGGTTCAGCTGCTATGGTGTTTTCCATTGGGACCCCATTATGTCAGTATCGACGTAACGTCGAACATGACTGACTGAATAGGAATGTCTAGGTTACTATTGTAACCCCCGTTCCCTGAAGGAGGGAACGGAGATGTCACGTCCCCTTGCCATAGCCCTGAATCACTGCTGAACGGCCGGCATTATTGTCTTGGCTCCTCAGCAAAATATGAATGAAAGTGGGTATGCTGGTCCTATTTATACCCGGGTGTGCCGGGTGGGTGCGGCTCGGCATGTAAATCTCATTGGCCAATTCCCATTGGCTCGTTTTGTACCACTTAGAGGTGATTGGGCTCCCAGGTGAGATCCCATTACGTCAGTATCGACTTAACATCTCTGTGGAGGGAACGGGGGTTACAATAATAACCTAGACATTTTAATCCTATTTCAAGTTTGTGACCGATGATGTGAGATTACTGGGTGTTGTTAATGTTGATGGTGGGTGCATTTTAATAACCATTTATATGTTTCTGGGTTACTCTTGTAATATTTTGTAATTGTTATATTGCTGTTTATGTGAATGCATATGTACTGTGATGGCTTCTTACCCAGACATAGGAGACTGACTTTACATACTCATAGGCAGATTCTGACAGAGACAGAGGTTACCACAGCGTGCTGCTGTGAGTCTGGAGACTCAAGTGGAACTTCTACAAGCTGGAGTATAAGTGATGCAACAGTGCCTCAGTGACTCTCTCAAATTGCAGCAGAGTATTTTCATCTCTCGTTCCAGCTTTGTTGGGGGGTTATTGATATATGCTATTTGTGCAGCAGCACTATGTCTTACTCGCAGCAGCATATCGGCGTATGTATTGATAGTAGCAAGTTTCTGTACTTGCTCTGCAGCAGCAGCAATAATCTACAACAACAGCAATAATATACAGCAGCAGCGTAGCAGATCTATTCCGCCAAGACTAAATACATTAACATTGTCATATTCATTACCATACTAACAATCTTCTGAGAGCTGTCATGATTGAACTGATTTAAAAATAGAAATTGATCATTTGTTGTGTATGCCAGGTTAAAGAGATGTGTTTTTAGTCTAGATTTAAACTGACAGTGTGTGTCTGCTTCCCAAACATTGCTAGGAAGACTATTCCAGAGTTGGGTGCTAAACAGGAAAATGATCTATCACCTGCAGTTGATTTAGATATTCTACCCCACTAGAAATTTTCAAGGACATCATCTGGTAACGTTCCCAGAACATTCCGAGACGGTCTCAAAGTGGAATCCTTTAACCCTTTAAGACCTGAAGGCTTTTTTAGAGTTTTTTTTTCTGAGCGACACACAAAAAAGTTAAGACTCATAACTCCAAAACTGTAGGAGAGTCAAAAGGTAGGTATCATTTGATAGAACACTTTTTAAATTTTAAGAAAATATAAATTACATTACATTTGGACATTTTCTTGCTGAGAAACAGCTGATAAAAGACAAATAATATATATATATATATATGTTTTTAATAAGTTTTCTTTTTTTTTTTTATTTGACATGGAATAACTCAGGAACGCAATAAGATCGGATAAAAAATTTTTTTGGTGATGCTCTCCTACATATGAGCTGCATCTGGTTCAAATTTTGTGGTGATAGCTTAAAGTATAGTTGAATAAATTGTTATTCATTTTTTCCACCAACGGGCGGTAAACTCCGGTTTAGAGGCATTTCTCAGCACTCGTTAGGAGTTTTTCAAAATGGTTAGATGCATTAAAAAGATGAGATTCTAAGCTTTAAAATGATATATATTTTGTGTTATTCCACATTGGAAAACGAACATGGATGCATCCCGGAAAGATGAGAGACATGTTTTTAGCCAAGTATGTTAAATCATTCCGTGAGTAATATCTTGTGATCAACGCAATATATTATGTTGATTTCGGATTCATTTTAATCTTGAGAATCTGCTTTAAATATTGATGTGCCATTTTTTTATGATCTGTGCATTTTTCATGAAGTTATGAGCACGTGAAATATACATATTTGTATTCAGTTAGCGGCTGTGCTAATTTTGTTGTAAACACATATTACTCAGAATCATTAGAGGGTGAAAACAACACAACAGAAGCATGTTGGAGGCTTGATGTGAAAGTTTAAAGTCTCTGGTTTTGTATGCAAAAATAATTTTTGTGTTACCTATATGGATTCAATTTTTATTGGCTCTTAAAGAGAGACACGCAAATGGGAGCTCTGACGCTCCTGTTGGTCTTAAAGGGTTAAAGGGTTGGGGGACGTTATTTGGCAGACCTTTTAGGACGTTCTCAGAACATTTAGGGGACCAAATTTTATTTGAAAATTTGATGTTCCCAGAATGTTCTCAGAATGGTGTCAGCGAACATAAGCAGATGCTCAACTGAACGTGATTGATGCACAAGAATAAACCTCTTCCAGAAGCTCAAACCTATTGCATAACCAATGAAGTTCATTCAACAGCTTTTACAGTCCAGTAGGCCTACCTCTGTTTGGAGATAGCCTTCCCCTTCTGCTGTCCCCCAAAACAGACAAAGAGCTGCCCAGAGTCCCTAAAGCTTTGCATGATGTCCAAGTAAATATGCAGAGTGTGTACTGGACACAGCAACGATAAGGCTGGGTCTGCCACTTGGTCCCTAAATGGGGTAGTGGGAACTTTAGGCATGTAGCCCAGCCAGGGTTTCAGGATTATGAGAGAGTATTCTGGACTGTACTTGAGCCATATTTTGCTGACATACTGTAGATATGCCTGCCAATCCCCAACCATTTGGATGGTAGTGAGCGCAGTCAAAAGTGCCATCTTCAATGAGAGGACTCTAAACTCGACTGGCTCTAGCAGCTCAAAAGGGTTTGTTGGCCCAGCAAGACTACATAGAGATCCTATGAGGGAATAAGGTATGGCCTAGAAGGATCCTACCCCCTGGTGCCTCTGAGGGACCTGATGGTCAGGTCGTGCTTCCCTAAAGACTTACTATCCACTGCGTCACTATGGCAGCCACAGACAATTTCAAGGTGGAAGGGGACAGCCAACCCTCCAACTAGAGGGATGCATTGGGGTTGAGATCCTAACCTCCTCATTGAATGCTGACACCATCTTTTCTGGAGTACGATAACTCATTATTTTCACTTGAGCATTAGGTTTCAACACAAGTAGATGCTGAATGAGAGGGGATACTCTTAAACAGCTCTGGATCACATAACTCACTCTTGAATTTGTTTTTTCTGCTCCCTGATAAGTGTTCAATATTAACTGAGAAGGTATCCTGACTAACAGAAAAGGTACTGTTCTTATATCTTCTCTTCATCTTCCACTAACCAAATCAAATTCACACTAGCAGACTCTTTCTGTGGAAACCATTCTTTCAAAAGATTAATATGCAATGTTCTAAGAGAACGTGACCCACCAGGAGTAGCAATTTCGTAAGTTGCAGGCCCTAACTTCTTAGTAACATTAAACGGACCCTGCCATTTACCCAGCAGCTTGATCTCATCTGTTGGAAGCATGACTAAAACCCACTGACCTACTTCAAAGGACTGCTGCCTTGCTTTCCTGTCATACTAGCATTTCTGCCTACACTGTGCTTCTTGTAAGTGTTCTGCTGCTAAATTGGTCATTTTCTCCAATTGCTCCCTCATTTGCAACACATAATCAATGACATTCACCTAACTAGATGTCTGTGTCAGGATAAATGACTCGAGATTCAGTTGCAAGTGTACAAATATTTATTAAGGAAGAAAACGTGAACAATAGCAGAATAATCCAAGAAGGTCGTGGATGCTGATGGTGTCCTTGGTAGCGCAGGGACTACAATGGGCCGAAGAATAATTCCAAGATAGAAGTCCAGTGATAAAGTGATCCACAAACGACAGGCAGTAATAATTCACAACAGCGGGGAAATCCACAAACGACAGGCAGTAACGTCCACAATGACAGGTAGTCCAAAACCGGCAGGAACACTGGAGCACAGCACACGGGAGAACAGACAAAGAACGAGAGTAAGCCACAACAACAATCCGACAGTGAATGAACAAACACACACTCAATATAAAGCATAGCTGATTAGCATCAGCTGAGGCCAATCGCTTATCAGCAAAATGAGTTGCCCAGCAACGGAGGTGATCAAACCCACACACACACACACAACAAAGACAAGGAAGAATCCACAGACCTACGAACCGTGACAGTCTGTGAACTTTACTCCTAGGACTCTTTCAACAAAGACAGAGGACCCCGCACATCATGGCCATACATCAACTGAAAGGGAGAGAAACCTGTAGAAGCCTGTGGAACTTCTCTAAATGCAAATAGTAAGTAAGGTAACCACTGATCCCAATCCGACCCTGTGTCACTCACAAATTTACGGAGCATTTGAACAAAGGTTTGATTGAACCTTTCTGTAAGACCATCAGTTTCATGAAAAAGTGTTTACTGATTCGGTGATACATTTTACGACTGCCCAAATGACCGGCCCAAGGGATGGAATGCCCCATTTTCAACACCATGTTGCGTACACTAATAGGAAGAACAATTTTTTGTCTTGTTTCGGGTCTTACGATACAGAAGTTAATTCTCTAGACAAAAAGTAGAACCTTTAAGGAACGCCATCTCTCTGCCTTGCTTTACATTTTCTGTCATTCTAGAATAGATAGGACCAATTTAAGAATCAGTTTTCTGCAGTTCAGACATATTGGCAGGGATTTGCCACCCCAAATTTAGTTTTTCTGAACCTTCTCTATCTGTGACTTGCACCACTTTTCCCTGAAACTAGGCTTTGCACGAGTTAACACCCCATTACAGGTATTACTTGGCTGCAGTAAGTCCATTAACACAGGCAAATCATGACAAATGATCACAGGATATGGCAGTTTTGGTGCTAGCCCCACTTTCATTAGGTAAGATTGCTCATTAACCCCTAAATACCCTTAAATACACTTCAGTGGTCGGATAAGACCATAGAGACCTTTAACCATAACAGGGCCATCGGTTTCCACAGAACATTCAGATACAACATCAGTCTCTACCAAAGTTTGAGTGCATCCTGTGTCTACCAAAGCTATAAACTTTTTACCATTCAATTTTACAGGAACTGTGCCATCACTGGGCATTGGAGTAATGCTAGGTTCAGGTATCATCATCCATGGAATATAACAGACATTGGTAAGCTTTTTAATCAGGTTTGGACACATTGGTTTCTTATGGCCTATTTGGCCACACCTAAAACACTTAATAGTCCCAAATGTGGTTAAGATAGATGTTTCTGTTTGTTTCACCAGTCTCTCACCCATACTCTCACCCCCTTCTAGTAGTGAGGTTGTCTTGCGGTAGAAAGGCTTGTCCCTTGCGGTCTTCCACTAAGCAAAACTCCAAGGCTCAGTCCTTCGCCTACTTGCCACAAAGACATCCGCCAGCCTAGCGGCCTCCTCAGCAGAGGATGGATCATTCTCTTTAATCCAGGTTTGCACTTCAGGACACAACATTCTCAAAAACTGTTCCAAAATTATAGTCTCTGCAATCTCATATACAGTCTTTTCTGCAGGTTTCACCCACTTGTAGAACATATCCTTCAACCGAATGTACAATTCCTTAGGAGTTTCTTCCATCAGCACCTCCATGGAAAAAAAACGCTGACGACAGGTCTCCGCATTGATAGAGTATTTCTTCAATATTGCCTCTCTCACCTGCCTATAGTTGGTTGCTTCTTCCACATCCATAGCCACATAGGCAGCATGGGCCTTGCCAGTGAGTAGGGGAACTAGTCGAATTGCCCAATCCTCTGGAGGCTATTTGCACACTGTAGCAATTCGCTCAAAGGTAGTCAGATAATGCTCGATGTCATCCATCTCACTGAGCTGCTGCTCTTTCAATGGACCCCCAGCAGTTGGATGTCAAACTCCATCAGAATTTCTGGAAAAAGTGCCTGGGCCCTCACTCTCCCCTAGTGGTGGATTTCCCAGTGAGGTATGCTGACTTACTTCTCCCTACAGTAAGCGAAACTGATGTTGCAAAAACTTCCATCTTGTTTCTTGTCATGCATTTTCTTGTTCTTGACAAACTTGTCTTTCTCTTTGATCCACCAGCAATTTCTGGAACATATCCTTAAGCTCAACAATACCCTTAGAAGAACTAGCCCCTTGTAGTTCTTCCCTATCTTTTCCAGGGTCCATCGGCACTGCTTGCAGTCAATATAAAGTATTTATTGACTCAAACTTGCATTTCACAAACAAACAAACAAAAATACATCAAACCCGGGACACTAGTGTTGACAATTTTTCTTTCTTTCTTTTTTTTATTTTATTTCTAAATTATGCTGTTTAGACCAAACAGAAATAGTCATTTTAATCTAGATCTGGAAATTCACCAACAGATACTCAAAGGAAACATGAACTTGACATTATGCCATCCCTTTGAAAGGCGTGTCCTAGTGCCATACAATGTCCAAATAAGGAGGGAGGGAGGGGACTTAGAAGGTGGGTGAGGAGCTGGTGATGAACAGGAACCAGGAGGAATTGAAGGAGACAAACACCATGGTGGAGCTGAAGATGGGAGAAGCCAGGGTGGAACTTTGACTGAAGGGCTGACCAGAACCCAGGGACTGACTGACGGAGGCAGAACCAGGGTGAGTGGAGTATCTGACAAAGCAGAGATACCGACGGACCAAGGCGACATCTACGGCCTGGAAGCCCAAGGTGAAGCTGCTGGCTCGCGGGACTGAGGTGGAGATGGGGTGACGATGGAAGAAATGAGGATGATGGAGAAGCTGGAGGGAAGGAGAAGCTCAGTGTAGATGAAGAGTCAAGGCACAGCTGTAGACCCGGAAGTCCTTGGTGGAAGCAGAGTGACGACTGACTGAGGCTGATCCGGAGGGACAAGGGAGCCCAGAGGAGTTAACTAGGTGACAAAGTAGGAAATCAGGAGAACAGACACAGAGAAAATGGAAAGTCACCAACAGAAACTCAAAACAAACATGATCGTGACATTAAGTCACTTGTGTTTGTGATTTTTGATTTCTACACCACTGATTTACCTGTAATAGTGAACTCTCATTTAAAGTACATGAAGATAACGTGACTCTTGAATGATCATGTCAGGAGGGAAACATTCATTCACATCACTTTAGCTTTAGCTGATAAAACACATCTCATTATTACTTAAAATCATTCTCCATCTGAAAGGATGATTAAAATCTTAAGGAATTGTAAGAATCACCTTTCCAAATGGCAACGGCACCCGCTTGATAAAGAGTCTCGTAGAGGGAGAGAAACAGATGAAAATAAGAGCAACATTCAGTGAAGAGTGAGTAAATTTAATCCAGTCTGATGTGGTTGGCAATTAGTTGTTACGGATCAGCGGGAGTGACATTGTTTTCTCTCTCTTGGGATTTTACGCTCTTATACGATTCTTTCCATTTCTCAGACAAAAATCTTTGCCATAAAGCAGTCAAGACAGATCAAATGCTAAGCTATTATTTTATTTCTAATTTACTAAATTAAATTCACTTCTTCAAATGTATTTTTGTTTCAAGTGTTTGTGTCAGTTTAGTTTAACAGCAGTGATTTATGTGTAATAAATCATTAGTTTGATAGAATGAGAAGCAAAACATTATTTATCATGAGTGTTTTTTTACGACAACACTCAGCTTGATGTCTCGTGATTGTCTGGTATTTCTGTAAGTGCAATTTAAAATATATATGTATATATATATACAGTTGCAAGAATAAGTATGTGAACCACTTGCAGAATCTGTGAAAATGTGAAAAATTTTAACAAAATAAGAGAGATCATACAAAATGCATGTTATTTTTTTTAGTACTGTCTTCAGTAAAATATTTTACATATAATCCATAAGACAAAAAAAAAAATAGCTGAATTTATTAAAATGACCCAGTTCAAAGGTTTGTGAACCATTGATTCTTAATACTGTGTGTCATTACCTGGATGATCTACGACAGTTTTTTTGTTGTGTGATGGTTGTTCATGAGTCCCTTGTTTATTCTGAGCAGTTAAACTGAGCTCTGTTCTTCAGAAAAAATCTCCAGGTCTTGCAGATTCTTCAGTTTTCCACCATCTTTTGCATATTTGAACCCTTTACAACAGTGACAATGATTTTGAGATCCATCCTTTCACATGGAGGACAACTGAGGGACTCAAACACAACTATTAAAAAAAGGTTCAAACAATCACTGATGCTTCAGAAGGAAACACAATGTATTAAGATTCGGGGGTGAAAACTTTTGAACAGAATGAAGAGGTCCAAATTTTTCTTATTTCGCTTGAATATCATTTTTTTCATTTAATACTGCCCTTCGAAAGCAACAGAAGATACTTGCATGTTTCCCGAAAGACAAATTAAATACAATTTACCTTGATCTTCAAATTCCAAATGTTTTCACCCCCCATCTATTAATGCATCATTTTCTGGAGCATCAGTGAATGTTTGAACCTTTTTTTAAAGTTGTGTTTGAGTCCCTCAGTTGTCCTCAGTGTGAAAAGACAGATCTCAAAATCATTCAGTCACTGCTGTAAAGGGTTCAAATATGCAAAAAATGCTGGAAAACTGAAGAATCTGCAGGACCTGGAGATTTTTTTCTGAAGAACAGAGCTCAGTTTAACTGCTCAAGGGACTCATGAACAACCATCACAAAACAAAAAACAGTCATAGATCAACCAGGTAACCACACACAGAATTAAGAATCAATGGTTCACATACTTATGAATGGGGTTATTTTAATAAATTCAGCTATTCTTTTTTGTCTTGTGGATTATATGTAATTATATGTAACATTTTATGTAAAATATCTTACTCAGGACAGTACTAAATAAAAAAATAACATGCATTTTGTATTATCTCCCTTATTTTGTTAAAATTATTAACTTTTCACAGATTCTGCAAGTAGTTCACATACTTTTTCTTGCAACTGTATATACAGTTGTGGCCAGAATTATTGGCACCCTTCATAAATATGATCGAAGATGACTCTAAAAATAAATCTGCATTGTTTATCCTTTTGATCTTTAATTTATAAAATTAGCAAAAATCTAACCTTTCATTGAAGGAAAAGAATTGAAAGTGGGGGGGAAATAACATTATGAAATAAATATTTTTCTCCAAAACACATTGTCCACAATTATTGGCACCCTTTTATTCAATTCTTTTTGCAACCTCCTTTTGCCAAGATAACAGCTCTGAGTCTTCTTCTATAATGCCTGATAAGTTTGGAGAACACCGGAGAAGAGATCAGAGATCATTCCTTCATACAGAATCTCTCCAGATCCTTCAGATTTCCAGCTCCATGTTGGTGCTTCTTCTCTTTAGTTCCCTCCACTCATTTTTTTTAGGGTTCAGGTCAGGGGACTGGGATGGCCATGTCAGAAGCTTCATTTTGTGCTCAGTGACACATTTTTGTGCTGGTTTTGATGTTTGTTTTGGATCATTGTCCCGACGGATGATCCAACCACAGCCCATTATAAGATTTCTAGCAGAAGCGGTCAGGTTTTGATTTTTTATCTGTTGGTATTTGATAGAATCCATGATACGATATATCTGAACAAGATGTTCAGGACCTCCAGCACAAAAATAGGCCCACAACATTAAAGATCCAGCAGTATATTTAACCGTGGGCATGGGGCACTTTTTATCCATGTGTGCACCAAACCCATCTGGTGGATTTGCTGCCAAAAAGCACTTCTTTTAGTTTCATCTGACCATAGAAGCCGGTCCCGTTTGAAGTTCCAGTCTTGTCTGACAACTGAATATGCTGGAGATTGTTTCTGGATGGGGATGTAGGTGCTTTTGATAATTTTTTTTAGGCTTTCTGAGATTCAAGACTCAACTAATCTCTGCAATTCTCCAGCTGTGATCCTTGGAAAGTCTTTGGCCACTCAAACATTCCTCCTCACCGCGCATTAAGACGATTTAGACACACGTCCTCTTCCAGGCAGATTTGTAACATCTTTAGTTGATTGGACCTTCATAATTATTCCCGATAGTGGAAATGGGGATTTTCAATGCTTTAGGTATTTTCTTACAGCCACTTTCTATTTTGTGAAGCTCAACAATCTTTTGCTGAACATCAGAACTATATTTTTTGTTTTTTTCTCATTGTGATGAATGATTAAGGGAATTTGGCCTTTGTGTTTCCTCATGTTTATACTCCTGTGGAACAGGAAGTCATGGCTGGACAATTTCATGTTCATGATCACCCTGGTGGGCTAAAAAAATTTAAATATGAATGGGAATATACTTCAGAGATATTTTACTCATAAAAAATTCTACGGGTGCCAATAATTGTGGCCAACGTGTTTTGGAGAAAAACATTTATTTCTTAATGTTATTTTCCCCCCACTTTCAATTCTTTTCCTTCAATGAAAGGTTAGATTTTTGCTAATTTTATAAATTTAAGATCAAAAGGATAAACAATGCAGATTTATTTTTAGAGTCATCTTTGATCATATTTATGAAGGGTGCCAATAATTCTGGCCACAACTGTATATGTGAATGAATATTGCTCTAGAACTGTAATACAGGTGCTGGTCATATAATTAGAATATCATCAAAAAGTTGATTTATTTCACTAATTCCATTCAAAAAGTGAAACTTGTATATTATATTCATTCATTACACACAGACTGATATATTTCAAATGTTTATTTCTTTTAATTTTGATGATTATAACTGACAACTAAGGAAAATCCCAAATTCAGTATCTCAGAAAATTAGCATGTTGTGAAAAGGTTCAATATTGAAGACACCTGGTGCCACACTCTAATCAGCTAATTAACTCAAAACACCTGCAAAGGCCTTTAAATGGTCTCTCAGTCTAGTTCTGTAGGCTACACAATCATGGGGAAGACTGCTGACTTGACAGTTGTCCAAAAGACAACCATTGACACCTTGCACAAGGAGGGCAAGACACAAAAGGTCATTGTAAAAGAGGCTGGCTGTTCACAGAGCTCTGTGTCCAAGCACATTAATAGAGAGGCGAAGGGAAGGAAAAGATGTGGTAGAAAAAAGTGAAATCCTGGAGAGGATTGTGAAACAAAACCCATTCAAAAATGTGGGGGAGATTCATAAAGAGTGGACTGCAGCTGGAGTCAGTGCTTCAAGAACCACTACGCACAGACGTATGCAAGACATGGGTTTCAGCTGTTAAGGACCATGGTATCCCTGTTCTTAATTGGCCAGCAAACGCGCCTGACCTTAACCCCATAGAAAATCTATGGGGTATTGTGAAGAGGAAGATGCGATATGCCAGACTCAACAATGCAGAAGAGCTGAAGGCCACTATCAGAGCAACCTGGGCTCTCGTAACACCTGAGCAGTGCCACAGACTGATCGACTCCATGCCACGCCGCATTGCTGCAGTAATTCAGGCAAAAGGAGCCCCAACTAAGTATTGAGTGCTGTACATGCTCATACTTTTCATGTTCATACTTTTCAGTTGGCCAAGATTTCTAAAAATCCTTTCTTTGTATTGGTCTTAAGTAATATTCTAATTTTCTGAGATACTGAATTTGGGATTTTCCTTAGTTGTCAGTTATAATCATCAAAATTAAAAGAAATAAACATTTGAAATATATCAGTCTGTGTGTAATGAATTAATATAATAAACAAGTTTCACTTTTTGAATGGAATTAGTGAAATAAATCAACTTTTTTGATGATATTCTAATTACATGACCAGCACCTGTATGATAAGAATGAATAGTGAAATAAGCATTCATGAAACTTTGCATCTAAATGTTACTGACATCTGTCATTTCCATTGCACAAATAAATCCTTCTATATTCAAATATTTGTGTATAATGATTACAAGATGTTTAAAGTGCCCCTATTATGGCATTTGAAAGGTTCATCTTTTTTTTTTTTGGAAGTCCCCAACAACAGTGTCACGGAGCTCTAAGACTTGAGGTAGATCCATGTGCAGCTTTATTCAGGGATATCAAAAATTGTAGTACAGCCAGGGAAGAGTAAAAATCCATAAACAGTCCATACATGAAACAAAACAAAAACTAAAACAGAGTGCTCAGTAAAACAGGTGACAACAGATTAAACATCCATGAAACTGACTGAAACAAACCAGGTATAAGAAGGCATAAACAAACTGTCACGATTCCTGTCATTTCCCGAACTCCAATTCCCATAATCCTCCCTGCCAGTCACCTGCACACACTCCACACTAATCAGTAATCACCACACCCAGCTGCAGCACATTAACCGGACTATAAAAGACTCTCATTCACCACACATCATTGCGAAGTCTTGTTAACCATTGTTGCAATTCTGAGCGTTGTTATTCTGTCTGCCTGCCTGTCTACCTGTTACCGATCCCGTCTGTTACCCGTTTACTATTCTCTGCTGCCTATCTTTGGACTGTTTGTTGTTACCTGGACTGTGACTGATATCTGCTTGCCTCGACTTTTGCCTGTACTGTGACCACGACTCTGCCTGTCCGTTGCTGTTCCTGTTTGCCCGTTTTGTCCTGGCCTGTTTGACTACGCTCTGCTTTAATAAAGCTTGCATTTGGATTCGAACCGGTTTCCCGCTTCGTTACAGAAGACTTCGCCATACCGGGATCCAGCGGCAAGTCAAATCACTGTTGATCTTCATGTGCAAAGTCAAGTCACAGCTGATCTTCCTGAGCAAAGTCAAGTCACAGCTGATCTTCCTGAGCAAAGTCAAGTCACAGCTGATCTTCATGACCAAATCAAGTCACAGCTGATCTTCCTGAGCAAAGTCAAGTCACAGCTGATCTTCATGACAAAATCAAGTCACAGCTGATCTTCCTGAGCAAAGTCAAGTCACAGCTGATTTTCCTGAGCAAAGTCAAGTCACAGCTGATCGCCCAGTCACGTCACGTCTCCGCTGATCGCCCAGAGTCACGTCACGTCTCCGCTGATCGCCCAGAGTCACGTCACGTCTCCGCTGATCGCCCAGAGTCACGTCACGCCTCCGCTGATCGCCCAGTCACGTCACACCTCCGCTGATCGCCCAGAGTCACTTCACGTCTCCGCTGATCGCCCAGAGTCACGTCACGTCTCCGCTGATTGCCCAGAGTCACGTCACGTCTCCGCTGATTGCCCAGAGTCCCGTCACGTCTCCACTGATTGCCCAGAGTCACGTCACATCTCTGGATCTGTCCGAGAGCGGAGAGGATTGTTGTCCAGTGTTGACAATCCACCTCTGACGTCAGCACGAGCAGCTGGAATTCCGAAGCCTCCGCCGACCGCTTCGCACTCAAGCCCGCCGGTTGCTTCGCACTCAAGCCCGCCGGT
>RJVU01057856.1:1315680-1347291 GCA_003731715.1 Anabarilius grahami | reverse complement strand
AGTCACGTCACGTCTCCGCTGATCGCCCAGAGTCACGTCACGCCTCCGCTGATCGCCCAGAGTCACGTCACGTCTCCGCTGATCGCCCAGAGTCACGTCACGCCTCCGCTGATCGCCCAGAGTCACGTCACGCCTCGGCTGATCGCCCAGAGTCACGTCACGCCTCCGCTGATCGCCCAGTCACGTCACACCTCCGCTGATCGCCCAGAGTCACTTCACGTCTCCGCTGATCGCCCAGAGTCACGTCACGTCTCCGCTGATTGCCCAGAGTCACGTCACGTCTCCGCTGATTGCCCAGAGTCCCGTCACGTCTCCACTGATTGCCCAGAGTCACGTCACATCTCTGGATCTGTCCGAGAGCGGAGAGGATTGTTGTCCAGTGTTGACAATCCACCTCTGACGTCAGCACGAGCAGCTGGAATTCCGAAGCCTCCGCCGACCGCTTCGCACTCAAGCCCGCCGGTTGCTTCGCACTCAAGCCCGCCGGTGGCTACGCACTCAAGCTACGGACAAGATGGCCGCTCCACCAGTGTCTACGGACAAGATGGCTCGAGCCAGCTCCAGACTCCGCACCAGAGCCCGAGACAGCTCCAAACTCCGCACCAGAGCCCGCTCCAGCAGCCCACGAGGCCGCTCCGGCCTTAGACAAACCAGCTCCAGCCCACCACGAGCCAGCTTCTTACCCACCATGGCCGCCCACGAACTCTGACCCGTCATGGCCGCCCAAGAACTCTGACCTGTCATGGCCGCCAACAAACTCTGATCCGCCATGGCCGCCCATAGTTCCGGACCCCCCGTGGCTGCCCGAGGCACCTGACCCGCCGTGGTTACCCAAGACACCTGACCCGCCATGGCGCCTAGTCCCCCCCGGTTATGCCATTCACGGCGCGAGGGATCCTGTCTATTACCCGTTTACTATTCTCTGCTACCTACCTTTAGACTGTTTGTTGTTACCTGGACTGTGACTGATATCTGCCTGCCTCGACTTTTGCCTGTACTGTGACCACGACTCTGCCTGTCCCTTGCTGTTCCTGTTTGCCCCTGTTTTGACCTGGCCTGTTTGACTACGCTCTGCTTTAATAAAGCTTGCATTTGGATTCGAACCTGTTTCCCGCTTCGTTACACAAACGACATAAGTGGAACCAGCTGTGAGCAATGAACAGTGATGAGTCTGGAACAAAGGGTTCCATAATGGCAAGTACTGCAACCTCTGAGGGCTCAGGCGTGGCAGCCATCTCGTCTGAGGGCTCAGGTGTGGCAGATCCACGTGCAGCTTTATTCAGGGATATCCAAAATCGTAGTACAGCCAGACAAGAGTCAAAATACAGTCCATACATGAAACAAGAAAACAAAAACAGAGTGCTCAGTAAAGCAGGTGACAATAGATTAAACATCCATGAAACTGACTGAAACAAACCGGGTATAAGACGGCAGAAACAAACAACATAAGTGGAACCAGCTGTGAGCAATAAACAGTGATGAGTCCGGAACAAAGGGTTGTGGGAAATGGAGTCCTGTGAGTGATGCAATAGTCCGGGGTGGAGTGCTCTCTGGTGTCTAATCAGGGCACTCCAAACTGATGATCATGACAAAAAGGTTTAAAAGCATGCAAGGTCAAAAAACACTTTAATTATCTTATAATATGCATTTATTTGACTTTATTTGCTCAACGACTCCCAAACGATTCGCTCAACGATTCATTTTGCTGAACCCCTTGTTTGCGTGACGCTAATCTGCGGTGATTGGTCAGATGACTTCTGCTGGTTAACACGGAGTACAGTATATAGTGCTTGCATCACTTACATTATATTATAATAATGATGGTGCTCTGCTCCATCCAGAGGAATTAAGTTGTTTTGTGTTTATGTTAGCGAACCTAGCCCACAGCTCGGTGGTAAACACCCAAACAGTCATGGTATATGCGTTAGCCCAACGCAGAAATGTATTGATAAAGCACTGCAGTTGTACACCAACGTATTGCTCTACTCTTTATCATAACTCCAAGTAATAACAACGAAAAACATTTGACACATTTCAAGACAATTGCGAGCGAACACATATCGCTGTTTGCTGGTTAGCATGAGACCTACAAGCTGCACGGAGCATACACAGCACACACAGGCTAAATAAATACGTATTTGTGCATGTTACAGAGAATGTGGTGATTCTGGCTCAGAATTTGGACGCGGAGACGTCACTGACATGTTCGGACTGAACCGTATAAGGGATTCAGTCCAGTAACATTAGTCTGCTTAGGCCATTGAACTGAAACTCAGAACCTTGTGGATGTTAGACACTGGATTTTAGTTCTTGCTAATCGCATATTTGTCTAGAAGATTTTTATTTATTTGTTTTACTTAGGGGACATATAGACTTGTGTTGTTTCAGTTGGATTGCACATCAGAACAGGTGAGTCTTTTTGTTTGGGGGCAGTTTTATATCTTGGCTCCTTAAAACTTAACTAATTTAAATTATTTTCTCTGTGAGAATTATAATTACATTCTTTTCTACAAAACAGTCAGTCTGTCAAATGTGGCAACAATTATTAATCGTACTTACAGGTTGCGATTCGGAGGAGAAAAGAGCTGGTCCAAATAAACTGGGTACTGACCCATCCTTCAATAACAATCGGCCTGTGAATCCCTCGTTGAACGCATTTAGGTTGAAGAAGCAGTCATCACTAAAATGACGGGAACACAGCACAAGGTTCGGGTTTCAAGTTTTCCCTGGTGTCTGCACGCACAATAAGTGGGCGGGCAATATGCTAATGTTTCGTTGTGACGTCACAACGAAACGGCTTAAAATTTGTTTTACAAACAACTCATTTAATTGATTCAGAGTCGACTCTTACTTTTGAGAGACAATAACTTAATATAAGGTGCACTTTCAGATTTAAGACTTTGCAGGATGTTTTCATTCACTTAGAGCTATGTTACACACTACATAAAAGGTAATTTTCGAAAATCCATAATAGGGGCACTTTAAACACTTTAAAACAATAGCATTCAGGTTTATAAAGACATAAGGTTGAGTAAATGAGGACAAACTCTTCATACTTTATATGAGTGATCGATCCCTTTAAATAAGGTTCTGGCAGACATGGAATAAATGATACCAGAATCATTACAAATCCAAACCACCAACAACATTGATGATGGTTGATTAATCATGTAATAGTTCATAAATATATAAAACATAGCGTTCATTTTGAACTGTGACAGGAATGCTTGCTTTGTGTGGTGATGTAATGTGTAGTAATCTCTCTCTCTCTCATTTACTAACACAATGGCTCTGTTCAAATTCTAGTCTGCTGTATTTTCAGTGCACTAACTACACAAAAGGAGGCCGAATTTATGCTGCTTACAAAGATACACTTGTCTAACCTAAATCTAGCATAACATTGCATGTAGAAACCAATCCCAGAATGCATTTGGATGAACAAAAATTTCAAAGATGGGGGATGTGGGTTATATATTATTCATTTATAAATATATGTTGAAAATTGTGTTTGTTTGTGTGTGTGTGTGTATTCTTGTATACATGGTTTATGAGGACACACGTGTATAATGACACGGGTATTACAACGTAAACATGGTTTATCAGGACACTTCCTGTGTGTGTGTGTGTGTGTGTATGTGTGTGTGTACCTTTAGTAGAGTATCAGCAACCTTAGTTTAGTAAGTTTCCCATTATTTTCTGAAATAATATTCCAAATTTCGATTCAAAGAAGAAAAAAAAATAATCGAAATTTGTTTAAAAAAAAAAAAAGGTATAAGTAACATTTTATGAGGGAGTGAATTACAATCCAATAAAACATTGCAAATCGAACTGAAAATTGTGGTTCAATATAACTACTGACTTACAGTCATTGACTATAAATATAAATAAGTATATACATATATATATATATATATTTTTAAAAAATATATACATACAAATATATACAATCANATACAATCAACCTGCCTCAAAATCTATTTGTTAAATAATTTACTGCCACAAAACTCATAAATGTTTGAAAGTTGCAGGCTGTATAATTATGATGTCTGTCAGTTAATGAAAATGATTCATCGCTCTGTGAAATCCACATTCTCACACATGTAGTAGGAGAAAGCCGAGTTCCCTTTTTAAGTGGAACTTCAACGCTGTGTCTTCATATTGAAGCTATGGGGCTACGCCAGGCCCACCCATTGAGTGGTACACTCTCCTAAAAAAGCTGAACAAGCCACAACTCTAGCCATCCATGCCACAAAGCACACAACCAGTGCACTGGCTGTTCTATGGTTATAGTTGCCATGGAGGGGCATCTGTTATAAGGAAAAGGGGAAAATCCTCTGAGATGCTTTGACCTCACACTCTGACCTCTACAGTCTGCCAATGAGCCAGTCGTAGAGAAGTTTACAGAGCTGGGGTCTCAGTCAGAAGCTTTCAGGAGACATATCCCTCTCTGGGGGTCCATGAGGTTTATGTAGGGCAATAAAGTAGGGGTGTATGCTTTGATGGGTGCTCTACTATTGCCCTGGTTCGACAATAATAATAAGTAGGGGACGTTCACCTGCCAGGTGTCCCTCCTTGTTATCAGCATACTATGGTCTAGTGTTAAAAGAACAAGATGAAGCGCTAGCTATAGTGAGTCTCAGGTAGAGTGCATTGACTCAAGGCAGGGTATGAGCTGCCCTCCCCTATTTACATTGAGGTCTTTAAATAGGGCCTAGGCTCCGCTGCGGCTTCCATGGGGTTTAGAGCATGGGTGATGAGAGTTTTGGGCAAACTGCATTTCACGAGTTTACACGTACATGAAATCAATAAAGAAATTCGTATAGTAATTTATGCGTATTTGGCGCGCTGTCCGAGGGAGGGCTCTGAGCTCGGAATTTGGCCCGAACCCAGAGTACTCCCCCTCCTTAACTGGGATAGAAACCAGCCAAGAGTGAGGTGATGGGGTGGTAGAGGGATGCTGTGAAACTTGTTGCGGGATAGAGGTGAGAGACGGCTTTATATAGCGGCTTCCTCTTGCATTGATTGGTTGATTACCTGAATGTGCGCCTCCCGAATTTTGTTAAATAAAACTTCATTTCACGAGTTTACACGTACATGAAATCAATAAAGTAATTCATATAGTAATTTATGCGTATTTGGCGTGCTGTCCGGGGGAGGGCTCCGAGCTCGGAATTTGGCCTGAACCCAGAGTACTCCCCCAAAATAGCCAAGTAAGCGCAGGACAGCAATGATAAAACGAAGTAAAACTAACCCCCCAAAAAAGTGGGGAGCCCACACTGCGTGCGAACGGGGGAGCCTGCAATTGTTGTAAAATATATCAAATGAAAGGTTTTTCGAAATTGACATGATCATTTTAAAACGAAATACAATGGTTGGTTTTAGTTGGCGTGAATACAGTGAGATAATAGAATTGATTTGAAAATGCAGGCTGGTGTACAGGTGATGGGAATTAAAGATTTTATTGGTTAGGGCTTGTTGCGCGTTTCCGATGTGGAAGATTAAACATGATGACCAACGACCCAGAGTTTGAATTTGTTGTTGTGAAAGACCTTTTTGGGCGGCTGTGGTTGCTGCGCCGATACAGAAAGAATGACTTGAGAATTGATTTGCTGCGATACCAGACTGGATGAAAACTGCTTTAAGATGCTTTTGGAACCAAAATCTTGTGGCTGGATGGAATGAGGATTTGATTATGGAACGTCTGTACTGCAGGTAATTTATGAGAGAATGGTACGGCTGAATGGGATTTGGCAGATTGAAAATGTAAATGAAGTGACCCTTTTTTGCTCGATCAGTTTTACTTTGTTTAATGAAAAAAGATATGGTTTCGTTATCTACAACCTGTAAATCTGAAATTGTAGGGTGGATATTAGTGTCGAAGTTAGACGTGACTGTTAATTTGGAGCAGCGAAGAAAACTGAAGAAAGCCAGGATGAACATAGCTTCTAGAGTGCGGGCGGTGTTGATGGAATGGTAGCCGAGACAAAGTGTGGAAATGCATTTGTTGAGTATGTCGGTAGTAATAGGCTGTCTGGTATCTGGAGGGGTGGAATGGGTTCTTTGAATTCCTTTGATGAGAAGGTAAGTTTGAGAGTTATTTATGGAGGAGGCGGGCTTACCGTAAGCTAATTTATGGAAAAACTAAATGCCGCTTAGATAGCCTTTTATGAACCCGGCTTGGAGGCCTTTTACACTGTTAAGGTGAGATATGAATGACGTAATGGATAGAAGAGAAAAAGATTTCCATGCTGTGTAATACGTTTGGAGGGTTCTAGGTGAAACTGCTTGGAGGATGGTATTGATAGAAGTGTCCAGAAGAGATTTTAACAGGTGATTTATGGGAAGATCAGCTGAGAATAATGAGGGACTGGGGTTGGAAGTGGATCCGCTTCTGGCGCCAGCGTCCTGAATTTCTGAAAGGAGAAATGGGAAAGAGAGTCAGCGATTTGATTTTTGGAGCCTGGAATATGTTTAGCAGTTATATTAAACTGATCACACGTGGAAATTCAAATAAGGCGTCTAAGGAATGGCATTAACGTGGGGGAACGAGAACGGTATGGTGTACGAGTACGGTGGCTTCGTTGTCGCAATGAACCAGGATGCTTTTAGATGACCACTCTTTCCCCTTTAGGGAAGCTGTGGCGACGATCGGATAGAGCTTGAAAAGTGCCGAGGAGGCTGTGTGTCTAGAAGCTGGGGGGGCCAGGGAGACGCGAACCAGCGTCCTTGGTAAAAATCCCCCCAAACCGATTGAGGGGGCTGCGTCAGTGAACAGGTTAATGTCAAGGGGAAGAGAGATGCAGTTGTCCTAGTAAAAAGTTAAGCCGTTCCACTGGTTAAGGAAAGTTATCCATAAGCTTAACTCGTTTTTGCACTTCGCAGGATAAAAGAATTTGATCTTCCAGCGCATGAACTGAAGACGCGAGGGTGAGGAGACGCGTGATGAAGGGGCGACGTTGCAGAATTATGCGCATAGCAAAGTTTAGGTGGCCAAGCAGCGAGAGAAGTTTGAGTTTGGAATTCGTGCAGTCTAGAAAATTGGAAGCGACCAAAATGATTCTATCGATTTTTTCCTGAGGCACTGAAGCCTGGAATTTTACAAAGTCAAAGTAAAATTTATTGCGCCAGCGAACGGCAAATAAATGCCATGAATCCGGATGAATTGGCATTACTTTGAAAGCTGATGTGATGTCTACTTTTGCTTACCATGCGTCGCGGCCAACGATTTTAATCATTGTTATTTGCTTGTTCGATATCGTGGTAATGAGAATATTCCTCAAGTGGGATAAGACTGTTAATGCTTGGAAACGGGGAGTTGTGAGGTGCGGAGAGATCGATTATCATGCGTTTTTTCCCTGAAAATTTCCTGATAGCCACACCAATGGGGCTGATACGAAAATGCTCGAACTGGGGCGTTTCTAATGGACCGATCATAATACCTGATTAGATTTCCTTTTTGATTAGTTTGTCTACTACTTCAGGCTCTGCTAGCGAAGAGTGAAGATTAAAACAGATGATATTCTGAGTAGGCTGACATTCTAGGTTTAAAACAATGTTTGAGACCAGACAACAGATAATTTGTAAAGTTAACATCAGGGTGATGAGATAATTAATCAGCTAGGCGAGAAATATTCACAGGAGTCGAAAGATAGTTTTTTGCACTTTTATTTACAGATTTCAGTACCGGACATGCGCACTGTGGGCGCCGCCACAGTAGTTGCAGATATGAAGATAGCGGCAGCGTTGGTAGAGTTGAGCAGGGAGTGTTTGGAGCCCGTCCGCCCGTCCATACGTACGCAGCTCCGCTGGAAGCGTGCGAGTTGAATAATACTCGGGGAGATATTTGTTAATCATGTCACAGCTTCTGGGTTCGAATCCGCCATCCTATACTAGGTTTTTTTTAGTCATTAAAAACAAATGCGTTCATCAGTGATTGTATATCAAGGGCAGGTACAAGTTTGTGTGCTTTTTATTTTGTAATTTCAATGGAACAAATGGGTATAGTCTCCACAACGGGGCTGAAGCGCGCTTCTGTGCATGAGCTGTCGTCACTGACAACAGCGGCAATGAGCACTCAGTGTGATTTCAAGAGCAACACATTTCGACGTCAGATCGCGTTTTATTTAACACAAACAAATGAAATTAATACTCTTCCAAACAACTAGAGATGTTTTGTTTGTTATAGGTATGTCTGTACCGCGAAGTGTTAAAAAAAAAAACCTCACTTTTCTATGACGCAGGAGTAGCATTTACCTAGACAAAGAGCTACAACAACCCAATTTTCATCAAATGTGCTTCATAATAAATTGGTCTCTATGAGCAGGAGGCGGAGAGACAAGTCTGAAGGGACCGTCTGAAAAGTGCAAAACCCTTTTGCTCATTTTATATTATGAAAAATACTCAACTTCTCTGTAACACACTGTACTGTCACTAAATTCAGTTCATACATCACTGCTCTCCTGCTGGTTGTACTGGAACACTTGGTTTTTTTTAAAAAAAACATAACTTTTATGATTATTTGTTATGAAACAAAATCAATAACTTCACTGTTATTAGTAAAATTATTAAATAAATTGTAATGCCATCAAATTCAGTAAGCAATCATCATTCAAAAGCTGTTGTAAGTATGTAAGCTGTCCCAGATAGCAAAATACAATCGGGCCAGTTCTGGTTAGATTCTCGCCTGCCGGAGACTTACCACTCGGCCCGCTTCCATCTGCTGCACTCGGACTGGATGCCTGGTGTACTCACTGCCCGAATCAATCGGGCCAGTCGCGGCAGTCTTTACCATGCCGACACTGCCGCAATCAAGCCGGTATCGGGCCGTCGCAAATGCGCATAGCGCGCCAGAAACGGCCCAGCCCCGTTTATATATCTTCCACACTGTTCATTAATTTTTCATTTAAATTTGATAACCAGCCAAAACGCTTACTTACATTTTAATTATATAAATTATTATACATAAATAACATCAATCTATACAAACATCACATTATTATGAAAAGCAATTATATGTCCATTTGAAAAGCACTAACTTGATCTGGTTTTAAACTATATTAGGCCAACATCAAATAACAGCAGTTATACAATTATTGTAAATATTTACCACATTTTTGAAAAATTATACACTGTTATTTACTTATTCAATTTTACACTCTGTGTATAAGTATAGACAAACTTAATGTTTTAAATACATTTGTAAATGGAAAAAGTTTTGCTGTTGTACTTAGCAAAATAATTAGCTGAAGAACTTCGCTGAACTCTGCAGGCAGGTAGATCTCCAGGAACAGAATCAGGCACCTCTGCAAGACTATAAAAAAAAACTAACTCAAAAGACAAAAACAAACAACAACAGCTAAAAAAATAAATAAATAAAATAAAACCTTCAGCTGTACAATTGAATATTTTTTTGAAGATCAGTCTTTTATTATAAAACTGAAGATCATCTTCTATCACAACTGCAGTGCTTGAAGGTGCTTTCGTTTCATTGACCACAATGACAGAATCAGTCATGTCTGGCTCTCCCAACGCCTCCTGAAATAAGCATAGAGGGTCCAACTGTCAGTTTCACTTAGCAGACTAAAAGTAGACAGTTACATTCACCGATACTAGCAATTCTGTTAATGCATTGAATACTTACATTTCAAGTCTTGAAGAATTGTGGGTCCTTCTCACACAGGTACTGAGGAGCACAGAGGGCTACGGTGCATTTCATGTTGACATCATGCACACCCTTTAAAGTCAAGCAAAAATTAACATGTTAAACAAGCAAGTCAACTTTATTGTATATACAGTGAAGACATTGATGGAGGTAGATAGTGTTGACTAATTTGAACTCACCTGAAAATCATAAACATTTAAAATGTCACGCAGAGTCTCTGAAATCTTGTTGATGCGTGCTGTTTTCAGTGTAGATAAAGGTACTGCTAGTTTATTATAGGATTAAAATCACATTTTTTAGATCAGTGTGCTTAAAAAGCAGCAACACATGTTGCCCTACATTTTCTTCATTAAGATATCCTTACAAAATCAAATAAGAAAAAAAGAAAAAAAAAGAAAATGTTTTGCCTTACTTACATTTTAAATTGGCTCCAGACGCTTGCGAATATCTGCTACGCTGAAAGGATTCTTCAGGCAACGTCAGTTAGAGCAATGATGTGAAGTGGATGACAGCAGTTTACATCGCTCAGTAAACTTAGAAATAATCATTAAAGTAGCGGCGTTTACTCAGTTTTACATTCCACCTGTTAAGAGCAAATAGTATACAAGTATATATTAATAAAAGTAACATGGTCTAACTGAATGTGCCAAACTTTACTTGAATTTACCAGCTTTCTCATTGGCTCCAACATCTCCTTGCTAGTTCAGTCAGAGAAGATGATGTCTATGGTGTTATTTCTTCAGGGCTTGCACTGTTCTGTGTCTGAGGATTAAAATCTGCCATTTCTTCAGCGATGATAACACTTCTCTTGATTGCTACAAAACAGAGAAATATTAAAAGCAATTTATGGCATGTTATGAGAAATAATCACTTATTCCTGTGCGTCTTAACATGCTGAGTGAAGAAGCAACTAGTAGCAACAAAAGCTGTGATTGTGTGTTTGTGTTGTCCATGTTTTAGCAGTCATGAGCATCTGTAAATGTAAAATCTGCTTACATTTAGCATCTGAAGATGATCTCAGACATACTAATGCATAGGATTGCAGTACATTCTCATCATAACAAAAAAAATCAGTGAAACTAGCTTATGTAACTAGTTAATTGAGGTTATTTGAAAATCTTCTATGACAGTATACAAATCCTCTTCACTCACCTTCTTGAAGAAACATGGAATAAAACAACTTTTGCTTATTACAATTGCATTTATATAAATATATGAGAATGGAAACTAAAAACAAAAACAAACAAACCTGCTCTTTCTCCTTGTATATGAAGGACCGTCCGTCATCATCCTCTTCCTCAGCTCTTTGTTTGCACATCGGAGAGTTGCTCGTCAAAGTTTAGTGCAGCGTAAACACTCGAGATCCACATAACAATGCTTAGATCAAAGATGAAAAAGATTTCGTCCATTTATTAGCTGTAGTGGCATACCGAAAGTTTTCAGGCAAGCCAAGAAAGCCGCAGTCACGTGAAGTTAACTTTAGAAAGTTCCTTTATAAGCGTCTGCTAAGTAAACATACTACAAATGTAAATGTGCGTCGATGCTTACCAGAATGTTGTCGAAAAGACCTCAAACATTAATATCTCTTGGTAAAGAATCCATTGTTTTGCTCGCGTCCGCTCCAAACCGCACAAACACGGCAGATATCACCCACTACCACAGGTGAGACCCCTCCCCCGCCGCGCGCGAGAGATGAATGAATCACCTGAGCGCGCAGTGAAGTGTGTTTAAAATACATGAAAGCGTATAAAATAATGAATTGCTATTACTTATAAATAGATTTGATATTATACATATTAGAGAATGTTATTTCTTATATGGCTTTTATTATATTAGGTTTTACCGCAGATATGTTCTTATTACCAGGAAACGAAGTCAATTTTAAGACAATTTTAATTATTGCTTATGTAACCGTCTGTGAGTGAACATAAGCCGAGTCTTTGCCAGAAGTGGCACAGATCTCTATAGCCAGAGTTGGGCCAGTTACAGTGAACAGGAATCGGTGTATATTTTGTTCACTTAAGTACTTACAATATCCCAACTATTTGTAAATCGTGAGAAAATTGCAATTTTAACCAAGGCTCCGGGACGTGTGAGGAGTCGCCTGTCAATTGCGTCATACCCGCGTTACCCTCGGTTTCTGGTTTTATTTTGTAAAAACCATGGAAACATCAAAGATGCTTTAATATATTAATATATAATATATGTTTTAATAGGCAAGGGAACAACTGTTTGGTTATGTTTATAGACAGAAAACTTTGTTGTTATAGCTCAACACGTTTAGTCTTTTTTAGATTTTTTTTTTGCGAGTACCATGCTTTTACCATGCCTCAGAGAAAAACACTATTTTGTCAAGAGGCTATCATAGCATAATCAGATGCAGCTTTGTTTTTAGTAACAGTAAAACAGAATTTTATCCATCATACAATACATTTTTAAAATTAATTTCATGCCATTTATCAACACAAGCCATCCAGCATTTATTATGATATTCTAAAATCGATCTAGCTTACTGCAGTGTGTCTCGCAGCAGCCGCTGAGCGAACACACAGAGTAACGTTATAACATCATTTTCAACACTCTCAAATGTATCTAATATGATAAACAGAGCTGCGTTACCTCATACTCATGACCGGAAAAGCGGAAGCGGCGCCGGCGACTGTGACATAATAAAAGTTCTGCTGCTCGTGAGGCGTGTGTTGCGCAGTCGCTCCAGCAGCCTTGTTCAGCTCCTAGAACACTCGGCCCTGCTCTGCTTCATACTACAGTAATGTTAATAATCAGATTCATGAACATGATTTCTTCCTGAGTCCTATCCCGATTGTTTCGACCGGCTGTGATGTGAAACCACATTTCCCAAGATTCCGCGCTCAAACTTGTCGTCATCAAGCTACGCCTTTGTTTTGAATAGGCCTCTAGCGATCTCTAGTGGACAGAAATATTACATATTGCACCTTTAAAGGTGGGGTATGTATTTTTTTAACAGCGCTGTAGGACATTGTTGATATTTGAAATCAACCCAAACAAACCCATCCCTCTCTTCAATGCTCCGCCTCCAAAACTCACTCTCCAATCCTAACCACCATGCTCCGAGTCGGTCTCAAAACCCGGTCCGATTGCTGCTGGCATGCGAGGCGAGTGCACTGACGCTAAACACCACATTCTCTAGCGGTCGTCAGTGAGTCAAAATCTGCTAAGGAGTAATTCAGCCCATTGTGTGCCCATATAATCTTAGCATAAGTGATAAACAGATTTGGCTTGCTGTCTGCTATAGAAGGAATCAGAGAGGATATTCTACTCGAGCTCCGATTGCCACCCTATAACACAGACAAAATTGTACAAGAGGAGTAGAAGGAGAGGAGGAGGGATGCCGAAAGAACTAACAACGGGAAGAGGTAAGAGGCTGGTTTTTATATCTTGGTATTAATTAGAAGAGTATATGGGCGTACTCCTCCCGAAATTACGTTTAATAACTTCACTAATGAAACAACAGTTTTAAAGGGGTCCTATTATGCCCCTTTTTAAGAGATGTAAAATAAGTCTCTGATGTACCCAGAATGTGTATGTGAAGTTTTAGCTCAAAATACAGCACAGATCATTTTTTATAACATGTTAAAATTGGCACTTTTGGGGTTGAGCAAAAACGTGCCATTTTAGTGTGTGTCCCTTTAAATGCAAATGAGCTGCTTCTCCCAGCCGAAGAGGGCGGAGCTTCAAGAGCTGATGCTCCAAGCTCCGGTGACAGAACAATCTCATGCACTAATAATGTAAGAAACTCTCCGTAGCGGTGTTCAGTTCGAACCAGAGTCTGAAAATGATGCCTACAGAGCCAAAGAATATATGCTGCATGGAGATAGAACAGGTATAGTTCAGTTTAATTGCGGTTATAACTCATGTTGTCATCTTGCTTTTATCCACTATTAGAACAAGCCTGTTGTATCGGACCTGTTTGAATAATGGCCAAAACGTTACTGATGAGCTTTATGAAGTTTATTGTACATTACACAAAACATAAAGCAAATGTTTGCACTCCAGAAAATCACCTTAAGTGCTGAATAAAACAGTACAAGAAGTCTTTTATCTTGTATTATCATTATCAAGTCTTGTAATATCATCAACATACACAGCAAATTACACAAAAACACTTGTTACAACTAACAGTGATCAAATATATACAGACCTTATACCTTTACCTTAATAAACTGGTAAACTTTATAGCCGTAAAACAACTCCGATGGACTGTAACAAAGTGCGTGGTTTCCCTTTCTGCTGTGACCATGCTCCAGAGAGGATCACGAACAGTTTATACTGATCCATCCTTTAGTAATAACTTCAACCACAGTGTCCTCAGTGACTCAGATGGGGGAGTCTATGGAGCCTCGTATGTCCGTTTGTACATCCAACAACAGAACATTTGTAATGTTTTTTTAGTTTTTTTTGGCACAGACATTGTATATCTCTAGCTGATACAGTGAGTAAACAGAAATGGCGGACTCTGTGCTTCTCACTCAGGGCGGTGTCAGGGCAGATCGTCACCAGTCATGGGTGGGATTTCCCTACTCTTACGTAGGAGTAGGGGGGATATAAAACAGCGTTTTCTGAGAGATTGAAAATGATAAATTGGGATAAAAAAAAGTATTGGATTGATTTTTACCATTATAGGCTGGTTGTTTACACACACTGTGTTCAAACACCTTATAAATGTGAATTTTGCATAATAGGTCCCCCTTAAAAAGTGATTTTTCACTATTATTTACAACAGGATCTGCATTTTCATGGGTTTAAATAAATAAACTGTTATAAGAGACAATAAATGCTTAGACATTAAAAACAACTTTGCGCATCAAAACCAATCCTTTTCTGTAATTTATTTAAGCCACGAAAAAAAAAGTAAAATAAGTATAATTAACTACGCAAAAAGCATTTTGAGTATCTTCAGCATGTTTTATAATTACCCAAAAAACAAACAGTTCACCCCTCACACACATTACGTCCATCAAAAACTTAAGCTTTTTTAGTGGTTTAACCCTGGCATCCTGGCCAAATTTGCCATCATCATCATGGCCTCCTAATCATCCCCAGATACTCTGTTTCCTCTCCACCAATAAGCTGGTGTGTGGTGGGCGTTCTGGTGCAATATGGCTGCTGTCGCATCATCCAGGTGGATGCTGCACATTGGTGGTGGATGAGGAGATTCCCTCTTTCATATAAATAAAATGTTGTTTAATTTTTCAGTAAAAGATGTCCAAAAATGTTCAAGACATTTAACAGATTTTGACTCTAAAGTTTTCATTAAAATTTGTACCTACAAATATGCGGAATGTGATATTATCAAGATATACAAAAAAGAAAATAATAGCCTAAAAATGATTAGTTAATAATTAAGTTATTAGTAATAATTAAGCTTCAAAAAGCTCCTTGCATCATGTCATCCCTTGTTCCTTTGTGCTCAGTCGGTCAGCATATGCTCGTTCACATTTGATTTGCTTGAGTTTTTTTTATTTTATTTTTTTATAAGTGAGCCAGGTTTCCTTATATCAGTGAGTATCATACGTACTAATGATGATATTTTGGGCCTTACTAATATTGTTAGGCGTTTAGATGTGTGAGTGCCAACACCGATAGCATGAAATGAATTTAAGTTGAGTGATTTTCTCACTGCCTTGTATCTCTCATTTATCTGTATACACGTATGAGAACACAGTCCAGTATAAATGACATGTCAGATTTAGTCTATTTAATGTGTGTGTGTGTGTGTGTGTGTGAAATCCTTTAGTGTGTGTGATTAATGGCAGCTTGCGTCAGTAATGGGCACCAGAGGGAGTGAAACGCTGCATTTCTTTTTATAGAACAACCCGGATAGAGAGAGAGAAAAGATTCCTGATCTTGCACTATCTGCACAACTAGGTCTCACTCTGTGTCTGTGTGTATGTGTGTGTGCATGCTGAGAAAATCATCCACTGATCTTTTAATACTCCAAACACAAACACACACGGACCCTGAACCGTTTACCGTCTACTGAACTGAACCTCAGAATTGATATGTGTTAGTGAAGCTTTGAAGTTCTGAGAAGTTTGCTAAGTTAATTTGAAGTAATAATTACAGTCAAGCTTCCTATAAACCTCTGGTGCTTAACTTTTCTCTCCAGTAAAATGTAATATATTTTTGTTCAATAATATTTTTTTATTTAAAATTTTGAATTTTGAGGGAATTTTTCCACAATTTTTTTCAATCTTGATCAGGACTCATTGTGGTTTAAGGGTTAAAGATCAGGGGCCTCATGTATACAATTTTCCATAGATTTAATCTTAATAAACTAACTTGTGCAAGAACCGTTGCAAAATTCCCTTTATAAAACTCAGTCAGCAGAAGATTGTGCGTAAATGCATCTTCATCCTGTCTACTCCCCAAAATAACCATATATGGAGCTTACAACGCCTGGTTTTAATATGCATAATGTCATCTGCATATAATTTCCATATGCATAGTCCCATCCACGTGATACCATGTTTAACGGTACAAGACATAAAAAATAGTAAAATATGAGATACAGACTATAAATGCCATTTGTGCCGTCAGATTACGTTGCTAAAAATGATTTAGTATCCTTGTCTTGTTTTAGAATAAATATAGGCTATTAAAATATCCATATAAGCAAAATTGTTTTCCTAGTTTTCAGAGTTAGTTATTTTTTCCACTGGCCAAATAGGATTTTTAATTGTTTTAAATAAATCAAATGTATGCAATTTTGCCCATAAAGTAAACATATGTTTTAGGATGTTTATACAGTTTATTTTTAATGGAAACAGACAGGCCTTGTTCAAATACAATTGTCTAACTTTTTTTTCTTTTTTTTTTAAACATGCCAAATCTTACTGTTTCCTTCAAAATCTATCCTTCAAATACAATTTTATTTTTCATAATGTTGGGAAGATCACAGAAAGAGTTATCATTAGGCTACTGTCTGTCAGCACATGACATCAACAGCGCACTTCCGTGCAGCAGTGTACAGTATTGTCATCGGACCTATTCAAACCGACCAATGGACCGTTCTACCACCGAACGAAAGTGCACATTAATCATTGTTCTCTAGACAAATATTTTCTCAGGACATGAGTTCTGCAATTTAGTTTAGTCATGCCTAGCACTCTTCACTGTCATTAAAACATTAAAGGATTATTTCACTTTCAAATAAAATTTCCCTGATAATTTGCTTACCCCCATGTCATCCAAGATGTCCATGTCCTTCTTTCTTCAGTCGAAAAGAAATTAAGGTTTTCGTTGAAAACATTCCAGGATTATTCTCCTTATAGTGGACTTCAATGGCCTCCAAACGGCTGAAGGTCAAAATTACAGTTTCAATGCAGATTCAAAGGGCTTTAAACGATACCAGACGAGGAATAAGGGTCTTATCTAGCGAAACGATCTGTCATTTTCGGAAAAAAATTTAAATTTATATGCTTTATATAAACAAATGATCGCCTTCCAAGTGGTTCAGCCAAAACCGCACTTTCGTATTCTTCAAAAAGCTTACACTGTATGTCCTACGCCTTCCCTATTCTACTTACAGAAAAAATGGAACTGGCGCTGCGAAATACGAAAGTGCAGTTTTGGCGGAACCACTTGGAAGGCGATCATTTGTTTATATAAAACATATACATTTTTTCAAAAATGATCGATCGTTTCGCTAGATAAGACCCTTATTCCTCGTCTGGTATCATTTAAAGCCCTTTGAATCTGCACTGAAACTGTAATTTTGACCTTCAACCATTTGGAGGCCATTGAAGTCCACTATAAGGAGAATAATCCTGGAATGTTTTCAACAAAAACCTTAATTTCTTTTCGACTGAAGAAAGAAGGACATGGACATCTTGTATGACATGGGGGTGAGTAAGTTATCAGGAAAATTTTATTTGAAAGTGAACTAATCCTTTAATGCCTGGTTTCACAGACAAGGCTTAAGCCTAGTCTCAGACTAAAATGCATGTTTGAACTGTCTTAACTGAAAGTAACTTGCACTGACATATCTTAAAAGATGTTAGTGCCAATTTTTTTTTTTTTGTCTCAAGATGTACATCAGTAATGTTTTTTTTTTCTAAGACATGTTTAAAAAAGCAACTTAAATGTCCTATTTTAACTAAGGCCTAATCCTGGCTTAATCTAAGGCCTGTATGTGAAACCAGGCCTAAGAAGTACCATGCCACAGGAAAAGTGTTCAAAAGCAGCGCATCTACTACAAATATTTCTATCAAAATTCATATGATTTATATTTAACTTCTGGATAATGTCTTTATGTAATTTGAGTGCGTAACTCCATTAATGAGTATGGAATATTTAATCTAAATATGTATATCAAAATGAAAACTGATTTTTAAAATCATTCTGTTTACTTCATTACTTCGCTTATTCCAGAAAAAGAGTGTATTCGCACAGTCTAGAGTGTGTGGATGGTGCACACATATTTACGCTAAGTTTTTCGAGAGAGAGAGAGAGAGAGTGAGTATCTATGTATCTTGTGAACACACTGATGTGGAAACGTGTTAGTGAGTGATCACTTTTCTGCTCACCGACATTAAATATTCACACAGCTTTTTGTTCAACACATTATCTGTTCCGCTCAGATAGACCTCAGCACCATTACAATCTATTTGACTTTAAAACAACTTTCACTATCTGTGTATGTGCGTGAGTGCATTTAATCTAACTGTACTTGTCATTAGATGTTGACAAAATTCAACAAATAATATTGGGTATTGACCACATATAAAACAAAACAAATTGTAGATACTGTCAATTCATCCATATTGTATGTTTAAGTGTTTATGTAAACATGAAAATGTCCATGTGCTAGAAGCAACTTTACTTACAAATAGTTTTTACTCATGAGATCACAGTGATCCTTCCGCTGTGGAGAAACAACATCCTTAAGCCCTATTCGGACGGGATTAGTTTTACATGGGGAGGTGGAGTAAAGTAATTTTACCTCAGGATGTCTGTAATATTAATTGGCCAATTCGCACGGGACAAGACATCTCAGTAAAACTAGCAGAAGTGGGAGGGGTAACTCGATTTACGCACCGCCGTCACCTCCCTGTCGTCATGTGGGTATACGTTGCTTCCTGATACCATGTGCGCAATCTATATATATAAACTATAAATAACAGTTAGGTCCGATTTATTAATTAAATTCTAATTGGATTATGATGGTAATAGGCACTTAGCTAAAGATACAATTAGTTTTGTGCCTCTGACAATTGCTTCGATCTTCTTTTTGCTCTGAATGGTATGTGGAAAATACTTGAGGTTTACCACAGACTTGTCCCACCACCTACAACACAAATTAATGTTTCTTCAAGTGCTTCCATGCTTGAAAAATGCGCAGAAAACTACATTTAAACAGGAAATGACGGAATTTTACCATACATATTTACAGCGGGTCTATTAGAACGGGATTAGTATTACCTGAGGTAATTTTTCCGGACCTTTTTACAGAAGGTAAAAGTCGCCGTAATCTTTACTGACATTGCCCGTAATGATTACTGAGATGGCACATTCGGAAACGTGCTGAATTATCAGAACACAGCAGAGAGACAATATCTGAATGTTAATGAGCTCTAACTGAGCTAGAACCTGAACATTTAGCATGACTTGTGTAAATTTTCATACATACTAAATATATTATTTTTAGTGCATTTAAAGTAATGTGTGCTGAACTGTACGTAAAATCTGTAAAGAATTTCCTACCGCCATCGAAATTCAAGCACATCCAATATGGTAAACGGAAGCTTAATGCGCGAGAATGAGGAACTATTCTCGTGCGTCCAACAAGCTCATTTGTGCCACACCATATTTGATTAGATTTTTCATCGCTGTTTATATGTGAATAAAAGTCTAAATTAAATCTGTTCGTCATATAAAGCAATCATGTCTCTTCAAAAGACTCTGATTAAACTCTCAGTTCATATAGATTTATTTGACAATGTCTTTATTAAGCGTCAAAGTTTAGGTGGAATTTACTTTTAGTGGATGGACAGAACTCTCTGAGAGTTACATTCAAAATTTGTGTTTCAAAGATGAATAAAGTCTGGGTTTGTAACGACATGAAGGTGAGTAAATTATGACAGAATGATCAATTTTGAGTGAACTAAACCTTTAATTACTAAACAACATCATTCCCCTTGACTTGTTCAATCTCCACATATTGTAAAAATTACTTTCAATGATGCCACTGGTTTTATTTATTCCAATGATTTTATTGTGGCTAGAGGGACTGTAAAGAAATGTATGCTCCATATTATATTCAGAATTGGATTCAGATATTCTCACAGCAGAAACCACACATGAAATGTCCAGGCAGTTTCCCTTCTGTTTAACGAGGTGATATTTTTGGCCTTCACAATCATATTAATTGTCTCATTGTTTGCAGGTCTGGGAGACTAATTAAACAGTGTTTTGCCAAAGCCTACCGACCAATGATTTATGCAGCATTCTCTTGGCAAATTAAACCAGGATCGGAGAAATTATTTTAGCATCCATAAACAGTACAATATATATATTTTTTTAGCTGAACACTTTTCTCCAAAGTGGTCGCACTACAGAGAAAGGTGGTTCGGCCATTTATTGAGTGAAACTGACACATTTGTGTGTTCAGTGTTTGTCATATTTTCATGTAAGATTTCAATGTAAATGTCCATATTTAAGATTTATGTTTTGATTTGAAGATGAATTGTGTAATTTCTGCCCCACTTGTACCAGTTTTCAAACTGGTTTCCTGAGCACGTCTGCTATTGGTCAGACAAACCGATAGTCCCACCCTAAATTCATTCCATTGGTTGAGTCATGTTGCTGTCAGGTGGTCATGACGTTTTGCACAGCACCACATATCTGAAGCCACATTATACCATTATTTGCTACAGACCCACCATTGAATGGTTTTTTGTGTTCTTTACACAAAGCTGTTGTATGGCTTAAATATAGAGTCATGTGGACTACTATAAATTAACCATCACATTTTGTCATAATTGACTTTTATAACAATTATAATTCGTCAATTTTGACTTCATAATTACGACTTAGTATGTCATAATTTTGACATTAATTTAATAATTATGACACTGTTGGCCGGTTTCACATACAAGGCTTAACACTCTGGGGTCGGCAAACGCGCCTCTCTCGGCAAATGCGCCTTCTCTCTTTATGTAATCCGTATGAAACCAGCGTGAGGTACATTTTTTCCCGTCTGAACTAATTATTTTTAAGCCTAGTCCATAACTAAAATGCATGTTCGAGCTGTTTTAAATGAAAGCAACTTGCACTGTATCTTAAACTAAGGTGCACACCAGTAATGTTTTTTTGTTTGTTTGTTTGTTTTTTCTAAGGCACATAATTCACAAGTTACTTAAATGTCCTAATTGAACTAAAGCCTACTCCTAGCTCAATCTAAGCTTTGACTCTGAAACCAGGCCTGTGGGTCATTATGACTTTATCTCAGAATTTTGACATGGTCTAACAATTTTGACTTTTAAATCATAATTAAGACTTTATGTCATAATTGTGACTTTTCCCCCCATCATTTTTTACTTTTTGTCTTATAATTTTGACTTTATCTCACTTATGAGTTAAATTTTTTTGTTCTTATGTGGTGGAAACAAGACTTCCATAGTTATGACAATTTAGTTCTTTTTTGTTCTTTCTTTCTTTTTCTTTTTTCTTTTTGGACAACCCTTAATCTGTCACGGAGACACAGCCAACGCCCACCAACACTAACGCATCGTCACCAAATCTCCACACTCCGCCCACTTGTTCACTCTCCCCTGAGTACTGATCACGAACACCTGCACCTCATCATCACGAGCACTATAAAGACTCTGGTTTCCCACTCTTCATTGTCTGGTCTTGTCAATACATACCTGGACACCTTACCTGCTACTTACCTGTGTTATCCTGCTTTCTCCTCTCCGTCTCCTGTGTCCTGTTCTCCGTGTTCTCCAGCCGATCCTGTAAAGACAAACCCTTGATTACTCTTCAGCTAGGTGACTGTATCAATGTGCTTTCATATCTACTCACCCATTTGACTGTTGTCTCCTGTGTTCGTGCCTCTGTTCAATAAACACCTGTTCATTTACCTCTCTGTATCTGTCTGAGTCTGACAGAAGATCAGACCATATGCAGAGCTCGACGAACACGGGCGAGGATCGTGCACCGGATCCGTTAACCACCTTGGTTGATGCTGTACGATCCTCACTACCACCTCCATCTGCAAGCACTGCAACTGCCATCTCAGATAACCTTGTGCACGCCATCTGTCAAGCTCTTCTTCACCTGGCACCCACCGCTGCCTCTGTAAGTCCCATGGCCCGGCCAGCGACATTCTCCGGTGCGGCGGAGGATTGCAGTAGGTTCCTTCTACAATGCTCGCTCTATTTGGAAGCTCAGGCTCATCTTTTCTCAACCGAGCGTGCGAGGGTAGCGTTCATCATTTCCTTGCTCTCCGGACGAGCATTGCAGTGGGCTCAACCCCTCTGGGAATCCAATGCACCAGTCACACCCACCATCAATGATTTCTTCAATCACTTCAGAGAAGTATTCGGGCAGAATACCGTCGATCTCTTCGTACATGACCAATTATTCAGTCTCCGCCAGGGTGAAGAAATTGTGAGTATGTATGCACTCCGATACGGCGCTGATAACAGCTTTCCGCCAAGGACTTAACCCTCAAGTAAAGCAGTTAATGGTCATGTACGATGACTCTATGGGACTGGAAAATCTCATTCAAAAAACCATCCAAGTGGCTCAACGTTTTTCTGCATGCTCTGTGTTAATGCCCACTGTCAATCCTCTACCCACCACACCATCCGTCGCTCTTCCAGCACCTGAACAAATGCAGGTGGATTCCTACTGCCTCACCCGAGCGGAGTGTCAGAGAAGAATGCAACAACATCTCTGCCTTTACTGTGGGGGAGAGGATCACTTCATCACTGCCTGTCCCATCCGACCACCACACCCCGTGGTGAGTACCATCCAGTTAACCGCTCATACTGCTCCTCTTACCAGAACTACTGTCCACATCCTAAATTCTCATACCTGTGTTTCAGCACAAGCCCTCCTCGATTCCGGATCAGCAGGGAACTTTATCAGCAACCAGATTCTCCAAAAATTTAATGTACGCCGTAAAAGATGTCAGCAGGATCTCCGCATACAGACCATCCAAGGGAAACAGCTGGGGCGTGGTCGCATCAGGCATTTCTCCCCCACACTGACGCTCCGCATCGGCTGCCTGCACTCGGAGAATATAACATTCATGGTGCTGGAAGAATCCACCGCTGACATCATCCTGGGACGCCCGTGGCTAAACCAACATCAACCACATGTCCAATGGAACATGGGTGAGATTCTCAAATGGAGTGACAATTGTTTCACGAACTGCTTATCTTCTATCAAGAAATCTCCTACGAAGCTACGAACTTCTTCTTCTTCTGACTCCGAAGTTCTCCCTGTCCTCTCCACGTCCATCTAAATTCCTGAGACTGATCTGAAGATTGAAATCCCTCCTGAATACCGGGCGTTCCAGGATGTGTTTAGCAAGCGGTTGGCAACACAACAACCACCTCACCGGCCATGGGACTGTGCCATCGACCTGCTGCCTGGGGCTACTCTACCCAAAGGTAGAGTTTACCCATTGTCCATCCCCGAACAACAGGCCATGGAGGAGTACGTCCAGGAGTACGTTCAACCTTCTACATCCCCTGCTGCTTCGAGCTTCTTCTTTGTGGCCAAGAAGGACGGAGGCTTGAGGCCGTGCATCGACTACCAGCATCTCAACTCCCAAACTGTGAAGTTCAGTTATCCCCTTCCTCTGGTCCCGGCTGCTCTGGAACAGCTACGTGGAGCTTGTATCTTCTCCAAGCTGGACCTGCGGAGTGCGTACAACCTCATTCGCATTCGCCGGGGGGATGAGTGGAAGACTGCCTTCATAACACCATCTGGCCACTATAAATATCGGGTCATGCCGTATGGCCTGTCCAACTCTCCCTCCGTGTTCCAGAATTACATGAATTAGGCTTTCCTGTAGCTCAGTGGTTAGAGCGTGGCACTAGCAATGCCAAGGTCATGGGTTCGATCCCAGGGATTGCACATACTCAGATACAAATGTATAGTATAATGCAATGTAAGTCGCTTTGGATAAAAGCGTCTGCCAAATGCATAAATGTAAATGTAAATGTTAATTAGGTGTTCCTGGAGTACCTCCAACTGTTCGTGATCGTCTACATCGATGATATCCTCATTTACTCCCTGAACCTGGCCGACCATCGCCACCACGTCTCCCAGGTCCTCGAGAAGCTACGCCAACACCACCTCTATCTCAAGCTGGAGAAGTGCGAGTTCCACACCATCTCGGTCCAGTTCCTGGGATACATCATCGACCAGCATGGTATTCAGATGGACCAGAGGAAGGTGGAAGCCATTCGCAACTGGCCAACACCCTCTACCATCAAGGAGTTACAACGATTCCTGGGCTTTGCAAATTTCTATCGATGCTTCATTCACAACTATAGTCTCCTCAGTGCACCCCTTTCTTCACTCCTCAAAGGCCGGCCCAAGTTAACGCCTCTGAACCCGCTCCGCCGGGAGGTCCTGAGGGGCTCCTCTATGTTCCACCGGCCCACCATCAGCCCCTCATGGACTTAGCTCACTCCTCTCCGGGCTCTGGACACCCAGGCAGTTCACGTACCCTCTCGCTTTTGCATCAACACTACTGGTGGCCATCCATGACCCAGGATGTCTCCCGACACATCAAGGGATGCTCAGTCTGTGACGTTGCTGACACTCCTAGGAGGCTACCAGAGGGCAAGCTGTTACCTCTACCAATACCTCATCGACCGTGGACCCACCTGGGCATCGATTTCATGACTGATCTCCCACCATCAAACAACTTCACCTGTGTGTTCGTCATCGTGGATCGATTCTCAAAGGCCTGTAAGCTCATACCCCTCAAGGGTCTTCCCACAGCTCTGGAAGCGGCTGAAGCTCTATTCCACAATGTATTCTGTCATTTCGGCTTTCCCGAAGATATCGTCTCTGATCGGGGGCCATCTCCAGAGTTTGGCAAGCCTTTTTTAAGCTCATAGGAATGTCCGTCAGCCTATCCTCCAGATACCATCCCCAGACCAACGGCCAGACTGAGCGGAAGATTCAAGAAATCGGGAGATACCTGAGGTTATACTGCCACCGGAACCAGGAAAGCTGGAACCAGTTCCTGCCCTGGGCTGAATACGCCCAGAATTCCCTCCGGCAATCCACCACAGGGCTCACCCCGTTCCAGTGTGTCCTGGGCTACCAACCTCCTCTCTTCTCCTGGTTGGGTGAGCCCTCCGAGGTTCCAGCTGTCAACCACTGGTTCCAGCAAAGCGAGAGAGTGTGGGACTCAGCACATGCCCATCTCCATCAGGCAGTTCGGAGACATAAGAGACATGCGGATGCCAGAAGAGGCCCTACTCCCCAATACCAGCTGGGTCAGAAGGTGTGGCTCTCGACGGGGGACATCCGTCTCCGACTGCCGATGACGGAGTCCACAGTTGGAATACCTCGTTGACTGGGAGGACTATGGCCCAGAGGAACACTCCTGGGTAAATCGTCACAACATCCTCGACCCCTCGCTCCTTACCCAATTCCACGCTGACCACCCGGACCGACCTGCTCCCCGGGGTCGAGGTAGATCCCGTCGTCGTCGCCCCATCCGGTCATCAGGAGCCGCCCGTGGAGGAGGGGGTACTGTCACGGAGACACAATCAACGCCCACCAACACTAACACATCGTCACCAGATCTCCACACTCCGCCCACTTGTTCACTCTCCCCTGAGTACCGATCACGAACACCTGCACCTCATCATCACGAGCACTATAAAGACTCTGGTTCCCCACTCTTCATTGTCTGGTCTCGTCAATACATACCTGGACTCCTTATCCGCTACTTGCCTGTGTTATCCTGCTGTCTCCTCTCCGTCTCCTGTGTCCTGTTCTCCGTGTTCTCCAGCCGATCCTGTAAAGACAAACCCTTGATTACTCTTCAGCTAAGTGACTGTATCAACGTTCTAGCATATCTACTCACCCATTTGACTGTCTCCTGTGTTCGTGCCTCTGTTCAATAAACACCTGTTAATTTACCTCTCTGTCTCCGTCTGAGTCTGACATAATCACCATCCACTTTTATTATAAAACGGCAATGTGAACATTCTGGTGAACTGTGTTTCACTGAATAAAAAGAAATCATCCAGATTTTCTTTTTGTAGAGTATGGAGCTAGAAATATGACAAAATGATCTGAATTTGAATTGTGTAAATTTGAATTATTGACAAGTGTAATTTAACAGAATTGAATATTAAGTGCCATTTTATATAGATTTGAATTAGAATTTTTTTAAACTTGAATCCTGGACATTTAAAATTGAAAAGTTTTTAAGGCATAATTTTCTACATATGTATTTTCAAACAGCGTATTTTTTGTTCTGAATTCTTAGACTGCAAATATTCACTTTTAAAAAATACAGCTTCAAGTTTTCAACATGAATAACAAATTAAAAACACCAAATTCAATATTCTAAAATTCAAAACACAATTCAGATTGTACTGAAAGTAGGTCAGAGGTCCAACTTCCAGGTTCCACAGGGAAGAGTAGAGGATCTCAGAAAAGTTGAACGTTGCATTTTGGCCAATTACAGAGCAGCAATAAATTTCAGCATGCAAGACATTTATCTCTGGGGGTCTCTGCTACATCTATTTGTTTTAGTATAATGTATATTTAGTATGGAAGTGATTAGCATGCGTAACAGTCACACGTAACTCTATAATTACTATATTTCTTCTGCATTCTGTTATCGAAGTTGGATGTTAGGCTATTTCACTCGCTGGCGTTTCCAGCTCAAGAACGTCACAAATAATCACTCAGATGTGTGTAACATAACAGGCGTGATTACATGCTTTATTTCCACTCAATATTATGCAAATTGTAGGCTTATTAAATTAAATCTGAAGGGATGTGTCTGTGACCTATTAAAAATACCATGGTAGCCTGTTCATGGTCACATCGCACCTGCTGCGCTTCTGTAAACGAAGAAAAACAGACTAAATTATAGCCTGTAAAAGGAATAGGTCTAAACGAAACATAGGCTATGTTACTCCAATTAATTAACAGATTATAAAAAGAAAAAACTGCGTAGTATAGGCTGTGCTGAATTTTGGTAAATTTTTTGCGCTCCACAAACCTGTTCACGGAAATGATAGAAAGCGCATCCTGTTTGTTTTCTTTATTTTACAAAAGCACAGTGTTTTGTTTTTATTTGTAAGTGTTAACAAATAAACGTAAACGCACGCTTTAAACTTTCCAGTGATAATGTGTTATCTGTTTGACCATAAATGACAGAGTATTATAGCCTACTGCTGTTTAAGAAAAAAATCCAAGTGATCGCGCCGACATCACAGCCTGATCATCAAAATAAAATGCAGTCGACCGAATATAGCCTATAAAAATTACACTGCTCGAGTTCAGCGTGATCACTGCCTCGCTGTGGTGTTATGCCAAGCACATTTTTACTCACGTGATGAATGCTATTTTATGAGGACACTGAACAAGAGTGAAGTACAAAAACTTGTACTGTTCACTTGAATGACAGAAAGCCCAATGCCATTTGTTTCACTTTTAAATAAATTCGTTTTGGCTTTGCATTTAGGCTATATGTTGCTTATAATGAATGCCGCTATAGTTAGTGCTTTATTTTACAATTTTAGCCTATAGGCCTATATATTTTATAGCCTATTACTATAATTACTTTACAGTGGTGTTCTGAAATGAGGAGGCAAAGTCCTCAGTTTTTTTCTTTCTTTCTTTGGTGGTGGATGAGGAGAGACCCCTGATATGATTGTAAAGGGCTTTGGGTGTACAGTAGTACATATGAAAGCGCTATATAAATGCCTCATTCATTCATTCATTCAATTGTATAGGCCTATTTTTTTTTCTATATTTACTCGCGTTATATGTATACTATACATTTGTATCTGAGTATGTGCAATCCCTGGGATCGAACCCATGACATTGGCATTGCAAGTGCCATTTTCTAACCACTGAGCTACAGTCTAAGAATTCAGAACAAAAAAATACACTGTTTGAAAATACATATGTAGAAAATTATGCCATAAAAAAATCTATTTTGTTAAATAACAAATGTCCTGAATTCAAATAAAAAAAATTCTAATTCAAATCTATATAAAATGGCACTTCATATTCAATATTCAATTCTGTTAAATGACACTTGTCAATAATTCAAATTTACACAATTCAAATTCAGATTATTTTGTCATTTCTGGCTCCATAGTATAGTGACCTATCAACCATTTGCACCAAATTCAACATCGGATCAAAATAGTTGTGCATCTTTTCTCATGACAAAGGTTCCAATGGGCAGAAACAAATTAAACCACTCACACTTCCATCTGTGTGAGTATTTCTTTCTCATATTTTTTCCTCTCTTGTGCTTTTAAATAAATTTCTGAGCCAGTATTTTCTCTTTGTTTCAGTATCTCACTAGAGGGAGCTGCTGAGAGACACTGAATTCAGTCAAATGCTTTTGACAATGAAATCATCCAGGTCCACGAGTGGTCACTCCTCCAATGCTCTTTTGATTTAGACTTTTTAAGTAAATGCTGAATAAAACATTATATATTATATTATATATACAAACATCATATATATACAAATATACCAGTGGTGTGCAGTGGTGTTCTGAAATGAGGAGGCAAAGTCCTCAGTTTTTTTCTTTCTTTCTTTCTTTCTTTCTTTCTTTCTTTCTTTCTTTCTTTCCATTTAATAAATCTAATGTAAATTCATTCCCCAGTTACACTTAACGTTGTCACATTTTCCTGGTTAAATGAACATTGTCACATTACACAAAAAAAAAAAAAGAAAAGAAAAGAAAGAAAGAAAAAGAAAACAAATGCAATTAATGTTATATTTATTAAAAACCAATTCATTTTACCAAAAACAATTTATTTTATTTGTGTATTGATGTTCAGTTGTTCTTTTTAATAGTCAACTTGTTTTCGGATCATCAGTCATGCTCGATAAACACTGTCTGTCACAGACACAAGCTGTATCTTTAATTTCAACAAGCTGATCGCAGTCCCCCGGACCCCCGCAGTCATCATGTGTTCAGGCCATTTCAAGTTTGATTTTTACTTGAGATAAAGTGATGATATCTAAGTGGGTGAGCTGTTTACTTACATTTTAGTTAGTCTTCCCATTAGCCTTTTTCACACTTCCGGGTTTTTGGCTTTCAGAATGACCCATGCCGGGTAAAAATTCAGTAACACTTTAGAATAATGGTCTGTCAATAATAAGTAACTATGCAGTAAGTGCAGTAAGTAGTACTTCATTAACACTACATTAAGCTACTTCTATTAACTAATATAGAAACAAGCTTAACTAATCAGTGAAGTGACATGTGGCCAAGTATGGTGACCCATACTCGGAATTTGTGCTCTGCATTTATCCCATCCAAGTGCACACACACAGCAGTGAACACACACCCGGAGCTGTGGGCAGCCAATGCTGCGGCGCCCGGGGAGCAGTTGGGGGTGCGGTGCCTTGCTCAAGGGTCTCACCTCAGTCGTGGTATTGAGGGTGGGGAGAGCGCTGGACATTCACTCCCTTCACTGACAATCCCTGCCGGACCTGAGACTCGAACCCATGACCTTTGGGTTACAAGTCCGATTCTCTATCCATTAGGCCACGACTGCCCAATCAGTAAGTAATATAAAATTTAGAAGATAGTGTGGCGAGGGGGGCGTGGTTTAGCGGAGCTGGGTGGGTGAGTCTGGCCGGCCCTTCGTGATGGCCCAACAGCTCCGGGACTCATGCCGCAAATGGCTGTTGGCCGACGGAGGCGACGTGGAGCAAATCATCGATCGCGTGGTGCTGGAGCAATTCACCACTCGGCTACCAAAGAAGACCGCTGAGTGGGTCCAGTGCCACCGGCCCACGTCGCTGGATTCGGCCATCCAACTGGCGGAGGACCACATGGTGGCGTGCCCAGGGGTCGGCGAACCCCTGCCATCGGTCTCTCTCTCTCCCTCTCTCCCTCCTCTCTCTCTCTCCAAACCTGTCCCTTTACCCAGGTCCCGTCCGCCCGGCCCATCTCGTGTTCCGCCCCGGGGGCGGGGTGGAACTGAAGCTGGGCAGTTCTTCGGGACTCTCCACAGCCGGGTCGGACACCGCGCCTGCTTCTCCCCTGTCTCCACGCCAGTCATTCGGCCCGCTCTCCGCCGCTAGAGCGGCGGGCAGGNTCACGCACATTACGCAAACTTTACGAGTTGTTGGGCATTAAATCGGTTCGGACCAGCGTCTTTCACCCACAAACGGACGGGCTGGTCGAACGTTTTAATCGCACACTTAAATCCATGATTCGTAAATTCGTGTTGGAGGACGCCAAAAATTGGGATAGATGGTTGGAACCCCTGTTGTTCGCTGTGCGAGAGGTCCCGCAAGCCTCCACGGGGTTTTCCCCCTTCGAGCTTCTCTTTGGGCGCCACCCCCGCGGGGTGTTGGATGTCCTGAGAGAGTCTTGGGAGGACGGACCATCTCAATCAAAAAACGAAATTCAGTATGTACTGGACTTGAGAACAAAACTCCACACCTTGGGGCGGCTATCTCTGGAGAATTTGTTGCAAGCCCAGGACAGACAGAGCCGGCTATATGACAGGGGAACTAGTCTGCGTAAATTCGCACCGGGAGATAAAGTGCTCGTATTACTTCCCACGTCAAGCTCAAAGTTACTGGCAAAGTGGCAAGGGCCGTTTGAGGTCACACGGCCAGTTGGGGATCTCGATTATGAGGTGATACGATCAGATAGGAGAGGGGCACGTCAGATTTATCACCTCAACCTCCTTAAAAAATGGTGTGAGGTGGAGTCAGTGATGCTGGCGACGGTGATTAGCGGAGAGGATGATCTCGGGCCAGAAGCGAATGTAAATAAAAAATCCCTCGCTCTGGTCCCCGGGGGAGATCACCTCTCGCCCTCGCAGCTCATTGATTTAACCAAATTACAGGCTGAATTTGCCGACGTGTTCTCTCCCCTACCGGACCTCATTCAGCACCACATCGAGACGGAGCCGGGGGTGGTGATTCGCAGCCGGCCGTATAGATTGCCTGAACACAAGAAAAAGGTAGTTCAGGCTGAATTAGGTGCAATGCTTGAAATGGGCGTAATAGAGGAATCCAGCAGTAACTGGGCGAGCCCGATAGTTTTGGTTCCCAAAACGGACGGCTCGGTGCGCTTCTGTGTGGATTACCGCAAGGTGAATGCAGTGTCGAAATTCGACGCGTATCCAATGCCGCGGGTGGATGAATTGCTTGACCGGCTCGGTACAGCTCGCTTTTATTCGACACTGTCCACGGCCCAAGACCAAAAAGGGGGTTAGACAGTTCCTCGGGATATTACAGGAGGTTTGTACCTAATTATTCGGACCTCACCAGCCCGTTGACTGATCTAACTAAAAAGGATGCACCAGATACGGTCCAGTGGACGGAGCTGTGCCAGCAGGCCTTTACCCAGGTGAAGGCTGCTTTATGTGGCGGGCCATTGCTTCACTCTCCTGATTTCTCTCTCCCATTTTTGTTGCAGACAGACGCGTCGGACAGAGGGCTGGGAGCAGTCCTGTCCCAGGAGATAGAGGGGGAGGACCGGCCGGTGCTGTACATTAGCCGTAAGCTCTCTAAGAGAGAGGCTAAGTACAGCACCGTGGAGAAGGAGTGTTTAGCCATCAGGTGGGCCGTCCTCACCCTCCGCTATTATCTCCTGGGACGGGAATTCACCCTCTGTTCGGACCACGCTCCTCTGCAGTGGCTCCACCGCATGAAGGATACCAACGCGCGGATCACTCGTTGGTATCTGGCTTTACAGC
>RJVU01057856.1:1277680-1315304 GCA_003731715.1 Anabarilius grahami | reverse complement strand
ACAAATTGTAAAGAACATTATCGTGTGTCTGAGACGTAATCAGTCATCATTTTTACTCTGAATATAGTCATAAAATGCATCATTAATTACTCAAGTGTTACCTAGTCACTATGCAGGAACTACTAGTGATCAGGATCATTATTTTAAAGTGAAAAACATCTTTTTCATGTTAAAATAATGGTCCAGATCACTAGTAGTTCTTGAAGAATAACTAGGTACTTGAGTAATTAGTGATGCATTTTATGACCATGTTGAGAGTGAAAAAGGACAATCTTCAAGAACTACTAGTGATCTGGACCATTATTTTAAAGTGAAAAATATGTTTTTCACTTTAAAATAATGGTCCTGATCACTAGTAGTTCCTGCAAAGTGACTAGGTAAAACCTGAGTAATTGATGATGGATTTTATGACCACGTTGAGAGTAAAAAAAGACAATTGCACACATCTCAGACACTTTAATGTTGTGATTAATAATTAATTAGTAATTCTTTATAATTTGTCATAGTTACCTATTAGTTCTTAATGATGCCAATCTCATTTTGTAATTATTGATTAGCTAATAAGGAACTATCTTAGTCCTAAATTTGATATTACTTACTGATTTGTTAAGCTTGTTTCTATATTAGTTAATAGTAGTAGCTGAAGTGTTAATGTAGTACTACTTATTAGTCCTGCATTACTTCTTGCATAGTTACTTATTATTGACAGACCATTATTCTAAAGTGTTACCAAAAGTTCTTCCGGTAACAGTGATAGATAGCTGAGCCTAAGATCCATTTTGAGAATCAAAGTCTTTTTAAAACACAGCTTTTTTAAAACACTTGTTTAATTAAACACTTCTATGACACACTTCTATGCACTTGTGGACTTACAATGGCTGCCTCGTGTGCATGTCTGTTAAGTCCACGAGACCGTAGGGTGTCCCATTCATCATTTTAGGTTTCAGAAGGGTGCTCATGAGAGCCCCATTTGCGGCTGCTATGCGCACTTCAGCTGAACCTACAAATCTGCAAGCTATGCAGAGGACTTTACCTGGCAGTCAAAGCAGCGTTACGTCAGGAAAGTGTGGACTTGTAGGAAGACCGCAAGTGTTTATGGTGCCATTTGGGATTCAGCCATAAACACTTCTGTCATCTCTCAATGATATTTCATCTCATTCACTCATATTTTCCTGTCATCATCATCTTTCTCTCAAGATGGCGCCGCTGAGTCCGGTCGCCGTCCAGGTCGCTCCGCTTAGATTGTGTTTTTATTTTCTTTTTTACCTACTTTTGCTTTCTCTTTTTACACACATAACCTCTGCACTGATCACTTACGACAAAAGAACACTTTTGGACATTGGACACCGCTTCACTAACCTGTTTCAGGACACTTTATCCCTCAACCCATCGTGGTCATCTGAGATTCTCCGGAACGCCGAGATGAACAATGGCCACCTGGATAACCACCCGTGGCGACGGACCAAGAAACACCGCGGGAAACGCGCTGGGATTCGCAACAGACTGAGGAAAAGAGCTCACAGTCCTCCTCTACCGAGCATTCTGCTCGCCAATGTCCAGTCTCTGGAGAATAAGATGGACGATCTTAGAGCCAGGATAAGTTTCCAACGGGACATAAGGGACTGTAACATCCTTTGTCTGTCTGAAACATGGCTCACGCCCTCGGTCCCGGACGCTGCTGTAACACCGTCGGAAAACTTCTCTGTTTTACGGATGGATAGAACAGCCGAAGCCGGTNTTGTCATAGTTACCTATTAGTTCTTAATGATGCCAATCTCATTTTGTAATTATTGATTAGCTAATAAGGAACTATCTTAGTCCTAAATTTGATATTACTTACTGATTTGTTAAGCTTGTTTCTATATTAGTTAATAGTAGTAGCTGAAGTGTTAATGTAGTACTACTTATTAGTCCTGCATTACTTCTTGCATAGTTACTTATTATTGACAGACCATTATTCTAAAGTGTTACCAAAAGTTCTTCCGGTAACAGTGATAGATAGCTGAGCCTAAGATCCATTTTGAGAATCAAAGTCTTTTTAAAACACAGCTTTTTTAAAACACTTGTTTAATTAAACACTTCTATGACACACTTCTATGCACTTGTGGACTTACAATGGCTGCCTCGTGTGCATGTCTGTTAAGTCCACGAGACCGTAGGGTGTCCCATTCATCATTTTAGGTTTCAGAAGGGTGCTCATGAGAGCCCCATTTGCGGCTGCTATGCGCACTTCAGCTGAACCTACAAATCTGCAAGCTATGCAGAGGACTTTACCTGGCAGTCAAAGCAGCGTTACGTCAGGAAAGTGTGGACTTGTAGGAAGACCGCGAGTGTTTAGGGTGCCATTTGGGATTCAGCCATAAACACTTCTGTCATCTCTCAATGATATTTCATCTCATTCACTCATATTTTCCTGTCATCATCATCTTTAAGTCTGTATTATGCACAGTTTTACAAACCTACAGTAGTATTGTAGCTGTTGCAACATTAATGCAAAGTCTGATAGTTGTGTACAGAGTGGTCTTTGAAATTAAATTATTTTTATTAGTCTTATTATTCTTAGTTTAATAATTTTAATCGGTCAGGATTAGTTATAACATATGTTTGAATGTGGGATGTAATGTCATGAGATTAATGCATGCTATATATTTTTTAAATGTATTAAACTCATAACAATATTATGTATCTCTCACGACTTTATATCCCGCATTGAAGCATATATTGGGAGTTTAGTTTTTTTTTATGAATAAATTATATAAATAATGTTTGTCGCATGGTGATTTCAGCAAGGGAATTGCTGAATGAGTAGCTGCGTAGCCTGTATGACAGCTGGTGAAATAACCGCCCACCAGTAAATTTGAGTGGCTGTATAAACTACAAAAAAGTGGAAAATAATTTCTTTGTCAGACAGACAAAACAGAAAAGGTAAGAAGTGATATTTGAGAAAAGTGTCAGGGTTATGGACTCATTTTGGCCACTAGATGCCCCCATTGTGTCTCTTGTTGGTTTTCTAATTGAGGTGGAGATCCGCTTGGACAATAGACTTAGAGAGAATGGGCCCGTAAGTCTTCCATCCCCATGCCTGTACACCTCACAACTCAAGCTTCCCAAGAAACCCCAGAGCTCATGCAGTTTGGAAGTGCCTGTCCCCTGCTGAACGTGATCGGCGCAGGAAAGAGAGCCGCTGCCTTTACTGTGGCCAGTCTGGACATTTCAGTCTCCTGTTCTGAGCTTTTGGCAAAAGCTTTGTCCTGTACATATATTCTCTGCAGGCTTGGGTGGATTCTGGTGCGGCTGGAAATTTTATGGACATTTCCTTAGCCAAGAAGTTAAGCCTTCCCTCTAAGTCCCTTTCATCTCCCTAGGTTGTTACTGCCCTGGATGGGCGACCTCTGGGCCATGGAGAAATCATTCCTTTGAGTTGCTTCAAGGAGCCTCAATTTTCACCAGACTTGACCTGCGCTACATCTACCATCTGGTGCACATAAGGCATTCAACACCTCTACAGGGCATTATGAGAATCATGTTATGCCCTTTGCACTCACTAATGTTCCAGCTGTTTTCCAGGCCCTAATCAATGATGTTCTCCGAGACATGTTAAATCAGTTCGTATTCGTCTATCTAGATGACATTCTGTTTTTCTCTGGATCCTTGCAAGAACAAACAAAGCATGTTCAAAAAGTCTTCCGTCGCCTTCTGGATAACCATTTGTACATTAAGCCAGAAAAATGTGAGTTCCCTATGTCTGAAGTGCAGTTCCTAGGATTCATTATTACTCCAAATAATATCCGGATGGAACCGAGAAAAGTCCATACCAATTGGCCTACCCCCACTATAGTGAAGGAAGTGCAATTATTTTGGGGGTTTGTAAATATTTATCACAAGTTTGTGCAGAACTTTAGTGCAGTAGCAGCCCCTCTCTCAGCCCTCAACAAAGGCAAGAGCCCTAAATCTCTGAGGCCGATGAAGCTTTTAAGGAACTGAAGCGCCATTTTACCTCTGCTCTGGTTCTGACTCTTCCTGATGCTGAAAGGCCATTTGTGGTGGAGGTGGATGCCTCAGATGTGGGAGTGGGAGCCATTCTCTCACAGTGAGGGGTGGATAACAAGCTTCATCCTTGCACCTTCCTGTCACATCGATTAACACCTGCTGAGAGAAATTATGATGTGGGAGGATCGAGAACTGTTGGCGGTCGAGCTCACATTGGAAGAGTGGAGGCACTGGCTTGAGGGGGCACAACACCAATTCCTAGTCCTCACGGATGACAAGAATTTGGATTACATGGAGTGCACCCTCTCCCCATTCCCCAACGACCCTGGTCTCACCTCTCTATGGAATTCATCACCAGGCTCCCAACATCCCAAGGAAACTCCAACATTCTTGTAGTTGTGGACTGATTCTCTAAGGCATGCAGATTTATCCCACTGCCCAAGTTACCTTCTGCCAAAGAAACTGCAGAAATGGTCATTGAACATGTGTTCAGAGTCTTAGGGATTCCACAGGACATTGTCACAGATGGAGGACCTCAATTTTCATCCCACTTCTGGCATGCCTTCTGTCAACTGCTGGGGACAATGTTGATTCTGTCTTCCAGTTTCCACCCAGAGTCTAATGGACAAACTGGGAGACTGAACCAGGACCTAGAGACCACACTGAGGTGCATGGCAGCAAACAAACTGACATCCTGGGCATCTTTTGTTATTTGGGCAGTACGCCCATAACACTCTGTGTTCCTCAGCAACTGGCATGTCTCCCTTTGAATGCCAGTTCGGGTTTACACCCCCATTATTCCCTGACCAAGAGGTGGAGGTTGGAGTTCCATCTGCTCTACACTTTGTTCAACGCTGCCGCCTGACCTGGAGAAAGGATGACTCAAGCTTCTGCACACATCTCAGCAGTATCAGCGCCAGGCCAATCGTCAGCAACGAGCTGCTCCTGCCTTACGTCCTGGCCAACGGGTGTGGCTATCTAATAGGAACATGCCACTGCATGTGGAGTCCAGCAAGCTGACTCAACATTTCATCGGTCCTTTTCGCATTTCAAGGAAAGTAATCTAGTTACCTACCGTTTATTCTTACCTAGATCACTAAAGATTAATCCCACCTTCCATGTGTCTTTACTCAAACCTGTTGTCTCTTCTCCTTTTACTCCCGCAGTCAGACCTCCCCCTCCTTCTCGAATCATTGGAGGCCAGTCTGCTTACACGGTCCATCGGATATTGGACTCTCGTCGAGTTTTGACATCCCTTTAGTACCTGGTGGACTGGGAAGATTATGGCCCAGAGGAACACTCCTGGGTCCCCTCCCGGGACATCCTTGACCTCGAATTGATCAGGGATTTTCACGCGCGTCAACCTGAAACCCCCATTGCGTCTATTGTTGGTTTTCAGTCCCTATCATTATGCCATAATGTTGTCACCTGTGCATTGTTGCCTGTTTGTGTATTTAAGTCACCCTTCTCCTGAATACATTGCTCAGTGTTTCCCGTGCCATGATCATGTCTAGATCATTCTCATGCTGTGCCTTTTGGATTTAAAACCTACTCTGTGTACGTGGTATGGTTCCTTTGTTTTGTTTTATTGACATTTGCTCTTTGAAAACTTTTGGAGTTACTCACAGATCTTCTTTGTGAACTTTTTTGAAAGCCTTATGGTTTAACTTTTTGGATTTACCTTTTGGAACTATTCCTCTTTATTTTAATTTTTTTTGTATTTGACTCCTGAGAACATTTTTGTATTCTTTCTGGATTTACTCTGTGGACTTTTGGGATTTACCTTTTAGAGCTGTTATCAAACTTTTTTTTTGAATTTTTTGGAGATTTCTTTTTGGATTTTTTCTTGTGATATCTCGGACTTGCCGTTTTATCAAAATTAAAGATTTGAAAAAAAAAAAAAAAACATTTCCCCAGAACTGTCATCTGGTTTTCTGCATTTGGGTTCACCTTTTTGACTGTTCAAGTTGTGTTTCTGACAAAAAGAGCATATAAATGTGATAGCCGCAGACCCATAGCAGAACTAACTTTACCCCGCATCATGTGATTCCAGATTCTTGTGAAAAAGTCTAATTGAAACCATCCTTTTGTTCATTCAGACTGACACGGCTGCGGAATCCAAACATGAACAAGAGGCGGGATTTAACGTACAAACCAATCATATCCAATCCTTACCAATTTCATCCAATCATAGCGCAATGGAGGCATTGCCTCCTCTCACGTGACTTTCCCCCATTCATTCTCAATTACCCCCGACTAAACCGACCGCACACTTTAGGGGCTCTATTCATTCTCTATGGTGGGAGAGGAAGGACGAGAGACGTGGACTTCCGCTGTAACTTTACCTGCAGGTGTCTCTGTTGGACAGTGTTCCTTTAGAAAAACAAGTGACTTATACACTTTTTAATGTTTGTAATATTTATGTTGTTTTATTTTCTCATCCTATATATGTGTATATATATAGATTGTAAAGTGACTGCAGTTCATTATTAGATTCATGAACAATATGAAATAAATCTCACTACATTCTACATACTTTTTGTTTGTCTGACAAAATATTGTCTCCTGAATTATCTTCAATCGATGGGTTTTCTCTGCAAATATTCATAGATGTGCAGTGCTTTAAAAATTGGTATCTTATGTAATTGATTCATTGATATCCCAGATCACAGATGCCAGAAGAGTAACAGACTCATGTGTCTCGGCTTCTCACACATCCCAGACGGACAGACACGCCCACCCTCACCACGGCAACCTGCACACTCTACCACGGCAACCAGCTTTGTCATCCAGTCCTTACAACCCCAACAGACCGACAGAGAGAGAGAGATCCAATAAAAAGTATTTAGGTCAGCCGTTTATCAAGGAGGAAAGCAGAGGAGATGTTCAGGTTGAACTGCACTTGTGTTTTAGAGGATATTACACCTGCGTTAAAGCACACAAGAGTAATGATGTTGTATGTCAGTAGATATTATTATTAGAATATGATTAAGTATACATACATTCTCTATCATTTAACCACACCATGTTCATCCGTTGGCCAGAGGATGACTGGCCCCCCGACACTGTTGCCTTTTGGCTTGCTTAGTTGGGCACACTTAATATTATGCAATATCATTGACTTGAATGCAATGTCATTGTTTAATGAGATCTGAACTGAGCTGGGTGATGACATTATTGTTTTCAACAGAGCTATTTTATAGATGAATTGAACTCATTTCATAACTGATGAACTTTACACAGTCATTAAACTGAAGTGAATCAACACTGAACTGACTTCAGCTGAACAATGACACCATTGTCTTATTATAAAGCACTATAGGGTCATTCCGTGTCAACTCAACTAGAGGTCCCTGGCTCAAATTTCTGATTTTGTTTATATTTTTTTCTGTAGAAAAACAAACATAAATAGTGATGAAAGCCAAAATATTAACTTTCACAGGTGTAATCAATTATTTTGTAGAGGTGGGTCAAAATTAAAATTTTCACCTGAGATTTGGAGCCAATTAACAGGGGAGTTAAAATGACTTTAGAAAGATGGCAGCATCATTATTTTATTTTTACCCAGAGATTGGTAGGTCTGTTAGTAAAATATGTTGACTTTATTAATCTTTGTTTCATTATATGCCTTTATACAGTGGGTACAGAAAGTATTCAGACCCCCTTAAATTTTTCACTCTTTGTTATATTGCAGCCATTTGCTAAAATCATTTAAGTTCATTTTTTTTCCTCATTAATGTACACACAGCACCCCATATTGACAGAAAAACACAGAATTGTTGACATTTTTGCAGATTTATTAAAAAAGAAAAACTGAAATATCACATGGTCCTAAGTATTCAGACCCTTTGCTGTGACACTCATATATTTAACTTAGGTGCTGTCCATTTCTTCTGATCATTCTTGAGATGGTTCTACACCTTCATTTGAGTCCAGCTGTGTTTGATTATACTGATTGGACTTGATTAGGAAAGCCACACACCTGTCTATATAAGACCTTACAGCTCACAGTGCATGTCAGAGCAAATGAGAATCATGAGGTCAAAGGAACTGCCTGAAGAGCTCAGAGACAGAATTGTGGCAAGGCACAGATCTGGCCAAGGTTACAAAAAAATTTCTGCTGCACTTAAGGTTTCCTAAGAGCACAGTGGCCTCCATAATCCTTAAATGGAAGACATTTGGGATGACCAGAACCCTTCATAGAGCTGGCCGTCTGGCCAAACTAAGCTATCGGGGGAGAAGAGCCTTGGTGAGAGAGGTAAAGAAGAACCCAAAGATCACTGGCTGAGCTACAGAGATGCAGTCGGGAGATGGGAGAAAGTTGTAGAAAGTCAACCATCACTGCAGCCCTCCACCAGTCTGGGCTTTATGGCAGAGTGGCCCGACGGAAGCCTCTCCTCAGTGCAAGACACATGAAAGCCCGCATGGAGTTTGCTAAAAAACACCTGAAGGACTCCAAGATGGTGAGAAATAAGATTCTCTGGTCTGATGAGACCAAGATAGAACTTTTTGGCCTTAATTCTAAGCGGTATGTGTGGAGAAAACCAGGCACTGCTCATCACCTGTCCAATACAGTCCCAACAGTAAAGCATGGTGGTGGCAGCATCATGCTGTGGGGGTGTTTTTCAGCTGCAGGGACAGGACGACTGGTTACAATTGAGGGAAAGATGAATGCAGCCAAGTACAGGGATATCCTGGACGAAAACCTTCTCCAGAGTGCTCAGGACATCAGACTGGGCCGAAGGTTTACCTTCCAACAAGACAATGACCCTAAGCACACAGCTAAAATAACGAAGGAGTGGCTTCACAACAACTCTGTGACTGTTCTTGAATGGCCCAGCCAGAGCCCTGACTTAAACCCAATTGAGCATCTGTGGAGAGACCTAAAAATGGCTGTCCACCAACGTTTACCATTGGTCATCCAACCTGACAGAACTGGAGAGGATCTGCAAGGAGGAATGGCAGAGGATCCCCAAATCCAGGTGTGAAAAACTTGTTGCATCTTTCCCAAAAAGACTCATGGCTGTATTAGATCAAAAGGGTGCTTCTACTAAATACTGAGCAAAGGGTCTGAATACTTAGGACCATGTGATATTTCAGTTTTTCTTTTTTAATAAATCTGCAAAAATGTCAACAATTCTGTTTTTCTGTCAATATGGGGTGCTGTGTGTACATTAATGAGGAAAAAAAAATGAACTTAAATGATTTTAGCAAATGGCTGCAATATAACAAAGAGTGAAAAATTTAAGGGGGTCTGAATACTTTCCATACCCACTGTATATATTTAATACTTCTTGAGTTACAGGCATGCAAACTTGAGGCAAAAAAAACACAAGAAGTGCTTTTTGCCATTTTTGAACTGTCAAAAGAAAGTTATTGAAAGTTCAAAAAACACCTTTTATTTGAAATAGAAACCTTTTGTTACATTATAAATGTCTTTACTGTCATTTTTGATCAATTTAATGCATCATTGTTGAATAAAAGTATTAATTCCTTGTGTGTGTGTGTGTGTGTGTGTTGGTTTGTGGGAGCAGGAACACCAGGACGAGACTCTCAGAGCTGGATTATAATGATAGAGACAGACAGACAGACGTTGCACCTGCACTCACACTAATAGCAGCTGTATATGCTAATCCACATCTGACTCAGCAGTGTGAACACACACACATGGCTGCTTGTTTTGGCAGTCCAATGGGAATGAAGGTGATGATGCTCTCATCTGGGAAAATAAGCATTTCTGCCAAAAAAAGCCACTGCAAATGTGAGTGAGTTTGAGTTGAACAGAGACATGACATCAGATCATCAGCTGACGCCTGTCTGACTGGAGAAAACCAAGAGGCGTGACACACCTGTGCTAGTTTATCATTGTTGGGCTGAATGTACATTTCAGACAATTGAAGTTAGACATTTTCAACTTTTAATAAATTAATTTTAAATTGAAATAATTTTGACGTAAACTTGGATGCTGACATGGTTGCTTCATCAAATCTGTTTTTATCTCACATTTACTTTTGTTAACATTATCGGTTAGGTTTAGTGTAGGGTTTACTGTAGGTCCAACATTATTTTCAAACACAGTACAGCATTTACCCTTTAGTGTCACTTTTTGGAAATTTAGTTTTTGAACTGCTGTGATACGTACAACAAGCAGGGGATGGGGATCAACACATTCACAAGGGGATACGCTGAATACGCTGAATACGCTGAAGGGGGAACTGATGGAGGTTTTATAATAACACCAGCTTTTTAATACATCGAACCTTCTCTTTTTCGCGGCCACATTCAACACCCTCTGAGGACTATCAGATTGGACTTCCTTCAGAGGGAGACGACAGATCACGCATCAAGTTATTTTTCTTTATTTTGCAAAAAGCACAAGATTTAGTTTTTACTGTGAGTGTACACAAATAAAAGAAGACATTCTATAGTTTCAATTGATATATTACTTCTGTCTCTATGACAAAAAATGGAGTATTTTAAGTTGATTTTGCTGCTATGTGAAAAAAATCCAGCAAAATGCGCCGGCGCGTTTCCCGACTCCAGAGTGCTAAACTGGAGGGAGGGGGTCGCATCATCTCACTGTGACCAACACTTTCAGTGGCCCTCATGTAACGATATTTATTAGCTCAAGAGGGGAAATATTTATAATTTATCATAATTTATCATCAGTTAATAAAATTAACTTAATGTAGCTGAATTAATATTTCAATCAATTAATCTGTTCGGCCAGCGAACACTCAGTATTGATTGTCTATCAACTTTTCAAAAAGGATATTTTCCGTGGCCACAGAAAAATATCGCTTTCTTAGCATGTAGCTGTGATCGTAATCAAGGACATTGGCAGATCAGAATCAACTTGCAAGAGTGTGCACACAAGTTTTATGGAGAAGTGAAGTGAAGTGAAGTGACATGTGGCCAAGTATGGTGACCCATACTCGGAATTTGTGCTCTGCATTTAACCCATCCAAGTGCACACACACAGCAGTGAACACACACACCGTGAACACACACCCGGAGCAGTGGGCAGCCATTGTTGCGGCGCCCGGGGAGCAGTTGGGGGTACGGTGCCTTGCTCAAGGGTCTCACCTCAGTCATGGTATTGAGGGTGGGGAGAGCGCTGGACATTCACTCCCCTCACCGACAATCCCTGCCGGACCTGAGACTCGAACCCATGACCTTTGGGTTACAAGTCCGACTCTCTATCCATTAGGCCATGACTGCCCTGTCATTTAGTTTTATTTAACTAAATCACAAACACATAACTAAACAAACACACACAAACATACATGCATACAGTTTACCAAGGGAAAGAGAGAGCTGAAGCAGAGTACAGGAAAGCAAGAAGTTACAGCATTGTTTGAAATTCAGCAGATCAACAGCCTTGAGCAAACCATCAGTTTAGTTTTAACAGGCCCTTCTTTAAAAGTGGAGGATACTTAATGTATCACATAATGAGACTAAGTTTGATACTTGAATGTCTCACCCATTTGAATTAAAACTGTTCTGATGCAATTTGTGGAGGCTCCCGTTGAATCTTTGCTGATATTGTCTTGATGAAAGAGAACCAGTTGGATTCAGAGGATCTTTGGTGAATGGAAGGTCTAGGCCGAAACCTGGCACAAGCTCGGGGTTCCTTAGAAGTTCCTATTACAGAATCATCTTCACATCAGCGTTTTTCAGCAAAGGAAAAGAGGGGCTGTGATCTTGTGTTCAGTGATTTTAAAGTGTGAAAATGCCATACCCTCTTGAGGTGTCTGAGCCAATAAGGAGTTTCCCCTTCTGTGGATAGAATAAAGCCTATAAAAGGAAAGTCATGAGATGGGAAAATTGGATGCATGTTTATACATTTCTTAAGTGGTTATATATAGAATATATAGGATTAAGAGGGTTTATTTGTCCTTCTCAGAAAGGACAAGTCACTAGTCATGAGTCACTAGTCTCTGCAAAAATTTTTCGGATCATAAAAGTTATCAGTTTTCCTGTGTCCTGTAACAGGACACCTAGTTCTGCCTGTGTGTTAGTTACGTTTGGTTGCTAGTTGCAGTTTTAGGGGGATGGGTTCACAGAAATTTGAGAGAGTGAGTTTCTGGATAATTCATTAAATATAATGAATAATTGTGTGTCTGATTGGTCCAGATGCTACACTCAGCAGACCTTACATCAGAGGAGCATGCTGAACAACAACATTGCTCTGGACCAGATAAGAAATTGGATCACCTCATCCCACCGCGACTGCACACTATCACTTAACATTGGTCCATCATCTGGATCTAAGTCCCAAAGGGACATGCTGAACAAAAGTTTGCCATGTTTCAGATAAGGATCGCATTATTTCACCACAAATCACGCCCTAACATTAGTCCATACTCTCTTGCTTAAGCCCCAACAAAAGCAAGATGTAAGCATTAAGCACGGTTCTCCTAGAGAAGCGAGCAGACATAAGCTGTGTCTGCTCTAATCTCCAAGCCCAAAAAGCTGGAGAGGGTGATAGAGCTGTCTGAAGCTCTATCTAAGTCTTTAACTCATCCACAGGAAAACTCCCGCAGGTCCTTGAAGGCAGATACCATCCTCTGGCAGCACTGCTGAGCAGAGATTGGGTGGATTCCATGGTGTGCAGAGCCCCACTGGCCTGACTCGCTGCCGTGCACATGCCTTGCCATGAGCCACAAGGTGGTAAAGCAGAGGAGGCAGACTCACTTGATGACATCGGCCTCAACTCTACCCATCTGCAATCCTGCGATCAAAGCCTCTGCTCTACACTCTCTGTGCAAATGATTGATTCTCATCACTCTAAAAAGAATCAAGCAACAACAGAGTTTCCTGCTGCAAGTGCATCACCATGAGTGCCTCCAACTCCCACGAGAGCCAAATGCACTTTGTGCAAATGCTAGATTCTATCCCTCAAGAGAAAACCAAGCAAGAACAAAGCTTACCACTAATGCATTGCATTGAGAGCATCCACCCCCCTCGAGAGTCAAACGTGCTCCAAATGCCTCTTATCTTCACATGTGCATACAAACGAAGCAGATTCCTGAAGAAAAAAAATGCTGATGACGTGTAATACAGGCACCCTTTTATACAGTATGCTCGGGTGCTCCGTGTGATGTCATTGGACTGCCGTAAGCCAATAAGCTTATTTCACACATGCTTCAGACACTGGGTTCCGTGGGATGCTTCCTAATAGCATCAGCAACTGGCGCAGCATTGAGTTCCCTCAGAAGTGAACAGGAGTTATATGAGTTATATGAGTTTGTGTATGTAATTTATTACATATACGGATGCAGAAGTCTGGTATCAAAAAGGTAGAGTGTAACATTCAGCCCAACTGGTCGAATACATAAGTTAAAATGGGGTCAGATTATAATGTGTGAGAGGTTATGAGTGTTTAAAAAGATGAGATGACAACAGAAATAAAGTGAATAAATAAAGTATATTTACAATTTTCACACGGAACTTAAAACAACACAATTAAATTAGAAAACTTAGTCTCTTAAAAGTGTTTGCACCATACCAAAAAAACAGTCCATAAGAATCCTAGCGTGTTGCCAGTCCCAAAGTGAATGTGAGAAGTGTGCACCGGTAAAAGTCCACGGTAGTGATAATTTAAAGCACTGGAAAGGTAAGTCCACAAAGTTAACTCCACTCTTCCAATATGCTGTTGATCACCAAATGGTCATAATGTAAGCAACGACCTTGATTGTTTGCCATGCTGCCTCCTTTATGCTGGCTATTTCCTATTCCTGTCATGTGATCAGTCACATGACAGGCAGACCCAAACTTGTTTAAAGACATACACACATTAAAATAGGTAAGAGTAATAAAATGGACTGCAATGACAAAGACAACATGTAAACTTATTAAAACTAGTATAATAGAAAAAATATTCGGCAGACAGAGTCACTCCCCGTATTTGCACGATGGTGAGCCAGGGGATAGCAAAATACAATTTGGGACACACTAATTCTGTTTTCAAATACTATTTAGGATGGATAGTATGCAAATTGGGACGCAGCATGTATCTCTTACCATTGGAGAAAGCGTAACAGCTTACTTGGATAACATGCTGCACCTTTCAGCCCATCGTGTAATGGCAGTGACGTCAGTGCCCGCCACTCAAAGTTTTATGACAGTCAGTTACAATTAACGTTAATCAGTTTCTTGTGGATTAGCGTACTGGTCTTGTGAAAAATTTTCTATATTTGGTGTTATATTAATAGTAAACATACAGTATAGGACTGCATTAATTGTAATTTAATACATATTTAATTCATTTAATTATATGCATTGTATTACAGCAGAGTCATAAATCATTACAACACACGACTAACCTGGCAGCGATAGAAAGAATACCTAATTTTTATTTTCATTAAACAATATACAATAACAAAATAATTAAATTATTATTTTCTCTCTATTCATTAATGCATAATATCAGCATCATGTGCATACATGCAGTTATAATAGTCATTACTATTTAAGTCTTATCATAACTGGTAAAACCTGAAAGCCAAAGAAAGAAAACATTGGTATTTTCTACTTTCTTTAGCCATTTACAATATCACTCAATATATTAAATACTATGGTAATGCAGTAAATGAGTCGTACCTGTCGCGACATTCCCTACTCTGCCTTCTCTTATAAAATAACCTTTTTATCACAGTGAAATATACATATCATTCCCAACAAACATATTGTTTAGGGTAAAACATGTTGAAAATTAGCAGAAAGGCAATCAATTCATTAAATGATAGCCTAATCTGTTTTCTCACAAAAGCGGATTATTCAGTGTAGTGAAGCCTCTTCTCTATTGACATCCATTCAAAAAACAGTCTCTGGTCTCCTTCCCTGCGTACTGGCAGCCGTAGCATTAGCCATTATGCTTTTTTGGCTAATGTTTGCAGGCTTGTCATCTAGTGGCTTTGATTGAGCAGTAGCTTCGAAAATGTGCATCTTCGGGGAACGCTTCTGCGTGGGGGAACGCTTCTGCGTGATTGCAACCCGAACAACATTAACATTCTGACGTAGCGTCTTGTTCCCTTCTCAGGGAACTGGGGTTACAATCATAACCAAGACGTTTGTAACTTTGAGAGAACATTGCCAGAACTTAAGAGAATGTTCTCAGAACTTTGGCTTAAGTCATTTGATTTTTGTGTAAGGAACAGATCTAAATTTACCACATTACTTGATGATTACAATGATAATCTTCCCCTCCTCTGAAGCTGGTGTCTAAGTGTGTGAAACATCTACGTGAGCGGCCCGGGACTCTCTCTCTCTCTCTCTCTGTGTGTGCTTGTGTGTGTTAAAGCTCTGCTCCAAAACTGGAGTGTGTGAGATGTTTTACATAAACGTCATCAGGCTGAGCTTTAATGAGTAAAGCATAATTCATGGGCCAGCCCTAATTGAGCAGATTCTCTGGTGGACACTCAATCTTACGGCTCACTCTCAGGGCTGACATTTGGAGAGACACACTTATATTTTATTTGAAGATATATGCGTGACTGCACGAGAGCGAGAGAGAAACCCGCAGCCCGTGTTTCTCACAGTGGTGGTGAGAGATGGAGTGCACAGTGTCATCTGGCAGCTGTAGTATTTGCAAGTCAAACTTATTAAGAATACTTGAGGATATTCGGAGACAGGCCGAGAGGAAGTGGCTGTATATTGTGGTAACGGGAGAGGAAACGCTGTCAAAAGAATCAGCAGAAACTTGCAGAAGAATGTCAGGCAGAAATCAGGCTTAATCGCCGCTGCGTTTTTACTCAAAACAAACGAGTGACAGATTTCATCATTCGTTCAAACCCGACACAACGTGTTTCCTTGACAACTACCGGCTGGATGGGCTCCGGACCTCGCAGAGAGATGCGTGCATCTGGTGTGTGTGTGTGTGGGTGATGTGTAAAAATGTATCTAAGCGTCCTGATGGCACATAAACCTACACGCCAATCTCCGCTGACTCTCAGAAATATCAGATCGTCACTGTTCCTGCGCTGTGACAATAGGAGTGTGCTGTCAATGAGACATTTTTTACCTGACTTGGCCCTTAAACATGACTTCCGCTGGTTTAACATGATCTGTAATCAGACTGATTTACTCATATTACATAATATGCTTGACTTCATTTTATAGGTGCCTCTGAACATCACCCCAACAGGGAAGGTTCTCAGAACTTTGGCTAACGTTCCGGCAAGGTTTGGCCCATGAAAACATTCACTTCTCCCCCTGATTTGTGTTTTCATGTTTCTGCATCTGGATTTCATTGACTGTGCTCATGTGATATCAGAGATTTATTCTATGTTTCGGTAATGATTATGGCAGCAGGGTAATGTTTTAGTTATCGATTGTGTCCCATCTCTGTGTTAATTATTAACAGATGCTGTTCTGTAATCTGAATATGGCCGATTAATTCATTTTATCATGTGTAGGCCTCCCAAAGAAAAAAAAAGCCGGATTTAAATTCAGCAGCATTTGCATTTTAATTAGTTGGGGTTTTTTTTGTTTTGTTTTTTTGTCCTTTGGTTGTCGTACTAGGATGAAATGCATTATTTAGTTTGCAAGCGACACAACTAAATGTAAACAGATTAATATTTGAACATTAAAGGGAAAAGGATCTCAAAGGGAATCGTCAATGTAACCCAGTTTCATGACTTCTGAGCTACTGGATAAATAGAAGCACTGGAAATCAAGTCAGTGTGTTTGAGGAGAGAGATTCTGTTTAAAAGACATACACGCAATATAAACAATTAAAACTCTGAAGAAAAGTATCGTAACAACTATATTGCATATAATAGTCTTGTGACAGTTTCATGTTGATTTTGGCCTGAACCCAGAGCACTCCACCACCCTTCCATCCCTGGCTGGGATAGGAATAATCGAGAGTGAGGAGTTGGGGTGCAGGAGAGATAATGGAAAAACTGTTGTGGAACAGAGGTAAGTCAGCTCTCTATATAAGCCTTACACTGATTGGGTAGTTTATCTAAACATGCTCCTCCCGAACTTTGTTAATAGTTTAGGTGGTTTTATACTTGTTTTCATTTTCACTTTGCCACTTGCATTTGTGATTTATTTTGAGACTTCAGACTCTGCTGTCCCTCCTGAGAGCAAAAAGACATATGGAGTAGTCAAATTAAGCATTTCATGTATTTAATTAGTGTTAAGGCAATCAATACTAGTATTTTTATTTATTTATTTATTTTTCTTTTTTTGGATTGATCTTTCGCTCTCTGTCTCTCTTAAAACTTTGTTGTGCTACAAACTACACATACTCGTAATGTGTGATTTGACACTGGACAGGTTTTTCAGGCCTGCAAAGAGAATTCAAATTGTGCAGCTTTGCTGTCAGTGTTTTTGACGGTTGAAAAAAAAAGTGTGTGATTCACAGAACAGGTGCAGACGCTGAAATTCACACTGATTGCGGCTGCCACGGAAACAGACGCACAGCTTGCCGAAGTCATCACGCATGTGAAGTTATTTACATGCGTCCTAAAGCAGGAGTTATGCCTAAATGCAAATGAACCTCATAATGAAAAGCTTTATAATGATTGTCATTATTGAATGCTGTTCATGTGACACTAACCAGACCTGAATGAATACTAGGAATATTTCTCATTTAAATGATTGTTGTGTTATTAAATTATTTATATTCATGCCACCTGGTAATGGTCACAGTGTGTGTCAGATCTAATATGTTCAGACATTTGCTTTTGGTCAGATTGTCTTTCGGGATAAATGTTGCTTTATGTGCAGAATAAGCTGTAAAAGTGAACCAGACGTTATCTTGATAATCTAAAAATGAAGTGAGAAGGTCAAAGAGCCAAGTGTTTAATTCATGTTGAGATCAATTCCATGGCATTGGGGTCTCATCCTAATAACATGAGCCTTTAACCACTAAACTACCATTAGCGCCAACCTTTAACCACTAAATGTGTTCAGACATTGGGCATTTCACGAGTTCACACTTACAAATAAGATATATATAAGATAGAGTAAATGGTATGCGTATTTGGCATGCTGTTCGAGGAGAGGGCTCTGGGCTCTGGGCTCTGTATTTGAACCCAGAGTACTCCCTCCAAAAAGTTGCAAACCAATGCGGGACAGCAGCCAGAAAAGATGTTGATAACCCCCCAAAAAACTTGTGGAGCGCAAAGCTGATGGTGTGTCAGTCATAGGGAGGGATTAGTCGCTGGATCGGGACTTCTTCTTGCATCATCAGACGGGAGTTTGGTGGTCATTGCGAGACTGCATGCAGTTGTTGGTAGTTGTTGGTATAGACTGCATGCAGGTAGTTGGCTGGGGATGGTTGCACGTTGGCGTGCTCCTGCTGGAGCGGAGGAGATAGCACTGCTGTGGCAGTGAAGGCAAGGTTACACATAGAAACAGAGCTCCTGCAGGAGCGGAGGAGATGACACTGCTGTGGCAATGGATATAAACTTGCTTTCCAACTATCCAATGAGCCAGTTGGACAGAGAAACAGAGCTCCAGCTAAAGGGGAGGAGATAACCCAGCTGCGGCAATGAAAGCAAGCTGGACAAAGAGACAAAGCTCCTGCAGGAGCTGGGGAGATGACACTGCTGCGTCAGTGGAACCAAACTTGCATTTCAACTTGCTTTCCAACTATCCAATGGGCAAGTTGGATGGAGAACTGAGCTCCTGTGGGAGCAGAAGAGATAACACTGCTGCAGCAGTGCAAGCAAATTTAGATGGGGAAACTGAGCTTCTGGAGGGAGAGGAGGAGGTAACACTGCTGCGGCAGTGGAGCAAGTTTGGATGGAGTAATGGAGCTCCTGTGGGAGCAGAGTAGATGACACTGCGGCGGCAATGGAAATGAGCTCGTTTTTAACTTGCTTTCCAACCATCCAATGAGCAAGTTGGATGTAGAACTGAGCTCCTGCGGGAGCAGAAGAGATAACACTGCTGCAGCAGTGCAAGCAAATTTAGATGGGGAAACTGAGCTTCTGGAGGGATTAACCCTGCTGTGGTAGTGAAGCACGTTGGACGGAGAAAAAGGAGCTTCTGCTGCTGCTGGGAGAGGCCTTTTTGGGCCGCTGTGGTTGCTGCACCTATAAGAAATTAAAGGCTAGAAAAGTGATCTGCTGGGATGCCGGATTGGTACAAAATGGACTTAAGGTGTTTTTGGAACCAGAAACGTGTGACAGGGCAATTGGAGTCCTCTGTGTAGAGTGGGTCGGATGGGAATTTAGCCTGCAAGCTTCTGAAATATAGGTAAGCTAAGAGGGTATGGTTGAATTGGTGAAAGAAGATTGAAAATGGAGATTAAATGTTATTTTTTTGTTTGATCTTTCTTTCTTTGCTTTATGAAGTAAGAGATTGTTTTTGTCATCTAGGACAGATAAATCTGTAAAGTGGTGGACTTTTGGGTTAAAGCTGGACATAATGGTGAGTTCTGCATCTGAGAAAACTGAAAAAGCCAATATGAACATTGCGTCAAGTGTGTGGCTGGTATTGATGGAGTGGTAGCCTCGGCGGAGGGTAGAGATGCATTTGGTGATTATGTCTAAAGTTATGGGGTGGGTGGGTTGAGTTATTTGGATGCCTTTGATGAGCAGAGATGTCTGTGAATTGACTATTTCTGAGGAGAGTGAACTAAAAATAAGTTTGTGGAAAAATGTAATTCTTCTTAAGTAACCCTTGATGGAGCTGGCTTGAGATATGAATCAGGTAATGGTGAACAGAGAAAAATCGTGAAAAGGCAGGTTGTATGTGATGTAGAAAGACTTAAAATATCTCCATGCAGTTAAGTAGGATTGGAGGGTTCTAGGGGAGACAGCTTGAAGAAAGGAGTTGAGAGAGGCGTCAAGGAGATGTTTCAATGGGTGGTTTATGGGAATATCAACTCTGAATATTGGGGTGCTGGGTTTGGGATTGGGTCTGCCTCTGGTGCCAGCAGCCTGAATTTCTGTGAGGAAATTCTGATGTTGCTGGCAACAGGGGGCGGCTCCAAGGCTGTAGCGTATGGTGGGATGGGCATCGGCATTGCGGAGAACAGAGTGAAAGGTGATCTAGCTTGGGGGAGTGTTAGGAGGAAGAAAAGCCGGAGCCTGGGGAGGAATGAGGAGAGCAGAAAAAAAAGAGGGAAGCTGGAGAGGGAAATACAGAACACACGAGATCCAGTGGGTGGAGACAGGTAGGTTAAGGGATATGTAAAGTGGGAGGAGTTGGATCTAGATCCAGGGGATGGAGATGGGTAGGTTTAGATCCAGGGGGCGGAGACGGGTAGGTTAAGGGATATGTAAAGTGGGAGGAGTTGGATCTAGATCCAACCCCAACCCCTTGATTCGTGTTTTGCAGTGAGGACCATCTCGGAAAACAGGGGGTCTGGGCCTGCACCACTAGTGGAGGCAGCCTCATGCTAGGGTCTGATGGATGGCTGCAGGCCACGGACAGGGGAGAGGGTTATTGAAAGGAAAAGGCTGTGACGGCTAAGACTGCACTACTGGCAGAGGCATACTCATGCTAAGGGGGTGGCATGTGTCAGTGGAGTTGGCTGATATTGAGAAATGGGGCGCAGCGCTGGGGAGAGCTGCGGTGTGTAGCTTGGCAGAGCAAAGAGGAGAGTGAGGCCTGGCAGCAGCGGAATCTGGGGCGTGGCCCAAACTTGCGGAAGGCCTGCTGCAATCAATACGTGATGTGTGACTTACAATTTGTGTGTTTGAGCAACTAGAAAGCAGCGCATTTAGAAAGGCAAATCACACGTACAGAAAACTGTTTAAAACATGTATTCCCCTAATCAATATTGGGTATCCAGATGGCATAATCTGTGCTTGTGATTAAGCGATAGTGGGGTGGTCGGAGTATGCATTTATTTATCATTTTTTAATTAGTATTACAGCCTTCAGAATATAGCAACACAAGTCAGAACAGTCTGAGTCGACTTTGGTGCTTGTAGCATTAACCCTCAGGGGTCTGAGGATTTTTGGGGCCCTGGAGAAGTTTTGACATGCCCTGACATTTGTGCTTTTTTCAGTTGTTCATAAACATATAAATGACAAAAGTGTCATTACACTGTATTCAGCACAAACTAGTGAAGTCAAGTCAAGTCTGCTTTATTGTCAATTCTTCCACATGTACAGTACATACATACAGAGAATCGAAATTGCGTTACTCTCAGACCCCCGGTGCATACAGATAACACTAGAGCTTAATAATCTAGATCAATATAAAATATAAGTGTGGCGAGGGGGGCGTGGTTCAGCGGAGTCTGCAGCGGGAGAGAGAGTCAGGAGATGAGCGGTGAGTGAGTGGGGTAAACACAAATGACGAACACCTGTCTCTTGTTTCAGTAATTGGTGTGGAGAGAGTATTTAACGCCAGGAGAAACAGGAGTGTGGGAGAGAGAGAAGGACTGCTGACTGAGGAACACTGGAGTGAAGCCCTGCTGTGGAGATTTACCAATACTGGAGTGAAGCCCTTTGTGGATTATTTGTTTTGTTGTTGTGCATTGCACAGACTTTGTGTTGGACGTTTTACATAATAAACTCAGTCAGCAGTCAAAGTCGACCCCGTCCTCTTCCTTCCTTATTCAAGAACTCATTACAATAAGATATAAGATATAACTATACAAGATCAATATAAAATATAACTATACAATAAGGGGATGTAAAAAAAGGCATAATAAAAAAATATATAAAAATAAATAAATAAAGTTAAATAAAGCAGCGCAAGGCATAGTTCAGTGGTGCCTGGGGCAGAAAAGGGGCGGGGGAGCAATTCGGGAGCGAGTTCAGCTTCCTGACAGCCTGATGGATGAAGCTGTCCTTCAATCTGCTGGTCCTGGCCTGGAGACTCCACAGTCTCCTCCCTGATGGCAGCAGACTGAAGAAGCTGTGTGACGGGTGGGTGGGATCACTTGCGATGCAGAGGGCTTTGCAAGTGAGACGGGTTCCGTAAGTTTCTTGGAGGGAGGGGAGAGAGACACCAATGATCTTCTCAGCTGCTCTCACTATGCGTTGCAGAGTCTTCCGGCAGGACGCATTGCAGGCGCCATACCACACAGTGATGCAGCTCGGCAGAATGCTCTCGATGGTGCCTCTGTAGAAGGTGCACATGATGGGGGGTGGGGCTCTGGCTCTCCTCAGTTTGCGGAGGAAGTAGAGACGTTGTTGAGATTTCTTGGCCAGTGCTGTGGTGTTGTCGGTCCAGGAGAGGTCCTCTTTGTAAGCTCCTCTCTGTGTGGAGTAGACAAAGTCTAAAATGTTTTTACCTCTTTTTGGAAAATGTATGTGTTTGTGAATTTTTGGAAACACACTCTTTAAGTCAGCATGGTTGAAATCCCCAGCTATGATGAGAAAAGCATATGGGTGTGCTGTCTGCTGCTCACTGATGTGCTGGTGCATTTCATTTAGTGCCTCACTCCTGTTGCTGTTGTTGTTGTTCGGGGGAATGTAAACCGAAACGAGCAGTATGGCAGTATATTCCCTCGGCAGATAGAACGGCCGGCACTTAATAATCATAAACTCCACCAGGGGTGAGCAGTGTTTGCAGATCACAACAGCATCGCGGCACCACGCATCATTGATGTAAACACAAAGCCCGCCGCTGCAGGTTTTTCCTCCCGCGACGAGAGCTCTGTCCGCTCGATAGCACGTCAGCTGGTCGAGCTGAATAGCGCAGTCCGGAACGCTGTTGCTAAGCCATGTTTCCGTAAACACAAAAACACAACAGTCTCTTACAGTCCTTTGAGTTGAACGTAGTAATCAGATGTAGTCCAGTTTATTGTCCAAAGAACGTACGTTAGCCAGTACGATGGTGGGGATAGATGGCTTGTGTGGGTTAGCCGTTAGCCTAGCCAGGATACCTCCGCGCTTACCCCTCTTCTGCTTCCTCTCACACCGGTTGCGGCGCCTCCGCTGTGGGCGAGATGCAGCAGTGGGGGTCGGTGACGATGTAGGCCTCCGGAGCAGTCCGAAATCTCGCAGCTGTTCCACGTGCGCGGAGTTTAACTCTAGAAATGCGGTTCTGCCGACATCCAGCAGAAACTCACGACTGTATGCGCGCTTAAAGACAGGTAGACGCGATGTCGACGTACAAAAACACTGCGACTCACAAGACAAAAAACATGAAAACACCGTTCGGCTACAATAATATGTGAGGAACATGTATGTACATGTTTGTGTTTTTGAAGGACTAACATTTATGCGTGGTTATTGAAAAAACAAAAAACTTAAGTCACTGAAATAAAGCCAAAAAAAAATAAAAATTTAATCTGTGTTCACAAGACTTCTGGGTATTGGAAGTTGTAGACTAGAGTTTTTGCTTCAAAATTATGTAAAAATTATGCTGCCTGCTTGTTCATATAAAACAATAGAGAGATTTAAATTTTGTAAGACACATTTTGTCAAGAAACACAGTATGCGTGGAGGCGTGAATCATCATGAATAATGGGTCATTTACACCTGAGAAGACAAACAAATCGCATAATGAGTTGTAATGACTTGCATAATAATGAGGCCTTTCAGTCAGGTAGGCTGTGAAAAAACCCTCTGTGATCATGTCTCAAGCTCATCATGGTGTATATCAAACATACAGAAAAAACAGCAATACTGTGGTAATGGTATTCTATATAATGGTATTCTATTATATACTTTAAAATATAATGTATTTCTGTGATGTAAAGTGTCTGAACATTCATGTTACCTCTGTGGCATTTCATATATGCTTTTAGCTTAAAAGCATGCACATTTGGAGAAATATTGATGGATTCTCATATGTTTATGTCAATTTTCTATACAGAGGAGTAATATTTATTCAATATTTATTGTCATCACTATGAACGCTGGATACTGTGTTTTCAATTCATACTTGCAGCTGGAGGGCACTCTGTGCACATTTAGTCCACAAATTAATCTAAAGAAGAACAACCATGTGACTCTCCAGGAACTAACAGAGGCCAGAGATCGCTATAACATCCAGATAAACACTTTTTAAGACAATAAATACCCAATTGAGACGATGTATGCATGTATTGCCTCAGAATTTGCATCTGAATAGCGCTCCCTCCGTGGGCGTGGCCGCATTAGCGGATAATGAGCTGAATCACGGACTTCTGACATGGCTCTTTTTTCATACAGATTTCGATTTGACTTACACAATTTAAAAACTGACATTTCAACGTTTCTTTAGACATAAGTCTATTTTTTTTGTGATTAGTATTCACTAAGTTACAGTTCATTTTCTGAGAACTATCAGATTGGACTTCGTTCAGAGGGAGACGAGAGATCACGCATCATGTTTGTTTTCTTTATTTTGCAAAAAGCACAACATTTTGTTTTTACTCTGAGTGTACACAAATAAAAGAAGATATTCCACAGATTAAAATGGTGTATAGCTCTTAATTGTATGTGCAACATTGACGGAGTATTTTGAGTCTTTTTCACACTGGTAAGAAAAAAACCGAGGTGGTATCGCCGGCGTGACCGCCGACCTGAGGGAGTTAATGCTCTAATTAATGAGTAGCAATCAAAGTTTTAGTCTCAGAAGAAGAGGTAATAAATACAATAATAATAATAATAAGTTTAAATAGTATACTAATATGTTGGCTTCTCGAGCTAACATAATAATCATTTAATTCGCGCCGTCTATGGGAAAACGCTGAAACAAACCATTTCGGTGTAGCGACCGAGAGCGATGCAAATTCAAACAGGGACAGAGAATATCTAGGTTACTATTGTAAACCCCGTTCCCTGAAGGAGGGAACGGAGATGTTACGTCGATACTGAAGTAATGGGGTCTCGCTGGGGAGCCCAATCACCTCCAAGTGGTACAAAATGAGCCAATGGGAATTGGCCAGTGAGATTTACATGCCGGACCACACCCCCGGCATCCGGGTGTAAATAGGACCGGCCTACTCACTTCCATTCATATTTTGCTGAGGAGCCAAGCCAGGGCTATGGCAAGGGGATGTAACGTCTCCGTTCCCTCTGTAGCATATGCACACCTATCAGGACAGTCAATAAAATCTGGAATCTTCAGAATGCTTTTAGCATGATGGACTGTGTTGTAAATCTCACATCGGCACCGGCCGGTACAGAAAAAGACACTTTGACACGTTTGTCACTCTGTCAGAAATTAAACAGAGGGCCCCATTTCCTAGCTCTTGGGACATCAAAGGGCCCCTCATGTGGACTCACCACACACACACAGACCCACACAAAAACACACAAACATGCTTAGAGATTGTATGTACAGCTATTCTTAAAATATGACTGTGCCAAAATGTATCCGTCATGTATGTCAAGTGCATGTGTGTTTCCTAGTGTTTAGACTTAGTTTAAATGACTGTATTTGTGCTAGTGTTAGTTTCAATGATGGAATTTTGTCTGTAAACCATAACTTCTTTTACATGCTTTTCTTATCTGTCAAGTTTGGATTGGTTTTAAAGCTCCTTCCACGTCTCATTCACCTATGTGTGGCATAGGTGACAACGGAAGAAGCCAATGAACTGCAGCCGCACTGAACTGAAACTCAGCAAGCAAACTGATGCAAGTACCATTTTTGAATATTAGATAACTGATTTCTGTGCTGGCTTTCAAGGACTGTAGTAAGTTTCGCTACCTCTCTTCTCTCTTTTCCTGTCTTTACTTCCGCTCTTGTATATATGTGTATATTCTGTATATTTAGACACATAACCTCTGTATTAGTAGTTTTCATATATTAAACACATTATTCTTTTGCACATTCAATGAAAACCAGGTCACTTTAACGTTTCAATCCTATCCTTGCTTTACGTTTGGATGCTAGAATAGGAAGTCTTTCTCGTGGCCAGAGAAAACCTTCCTTTTGATAATATTCTGTTAGGAGCTAACAAACATAGTTTCTCTAGATAATTATTAAACCGGAACTAATCATATGTAATTGATTATAATTCGTTGTAATTAATTCACAATATATGTTTAATTCCCCTTTTGGGTCGACATATGTATCATAATTAATCATAAAGCTTTATGATTTATTATATTCATATTTCACCCATAAATTGATTAATAACTGTACGAACCGCTAAACCTCCTTCAGGGAATGGGGGTTACAATAGTAACCTAGATGTTCCCATTCAACGTTACGTCAATACTGACGTAATGGAGTCCAATGGAAAATGCCATAAGCAACGTTACGAGTGTTAGGGAAGCAAATGCTGGCAAGCTGTAGCGTGCCCAATACAGGTGCAACCACAGAGTCGTAACCTTCCAGTGTCCGGAGTAAGCCCTAAGAAGTCATCCATACCAGTGGGATGGAGCAGACAGGGCGTTACTCAGGTGATGGTCGAAGCTGCTGTTCCTTACCCCCGGGGAAGAGTGCTTCGGGACTCGATTCCCACGTTTTTCAGCCATGACCAAAATGCCAGGAAAGCGTTCCCAGTCCAAAGGAGGGGAAAGCTACGGAGACCACCCACTGCCCGAAGGGAGGTGACATGTGAAAGACACATATGGACTGACCCGTGGGGCAGTAACGCATATGGGAGATCTCTGAAGCAGAGTTCCTCCCTGGAGGTAGGACCTATCGCTCAGAGACAGGGCAGAGCAGAGCCGCCCAGGGAAAGACATGGGTTTACCATAAGGGAAATCGTACCGTGGACAGACACATTTGGGATTACCCGCAGGGAATCATATCATATGGGCATCTAGCCCAGTACAAGTGCTGACCAACCGGGCAAGCACACAAGTACTAGACCTGGCGTCGGGCGCCTCCACCGCGTCTGACTGCCGTAGGATGCAGGAGGAACTCCACAGGGTTCACCATCTGGGGAACTGAACTGAGGAGCAGAAAAAGAGCTTGTATTCCCTCGTCCGAGGGAAATGGCACAAGCAAGCGAAAACCCATTGCTATCTACATGTAGACAGCACACGGGAGGACACCGGGTCCACTCGGAGATTATAAAACCTTGCGAACGTGTTTGGTGCAGCTCTGCAGATGTCTGCCACAGAGGCGCCATGCGCCAACGCCCAGGAGGAAGCAACAACCCGAGTGGAGTAAGCTCTCAACCCAAAGAGGCACGGCTCGCCTTGGGAATGGTATGCCAAGGCGATGGCATCCACTATTAAGTGGGCCAACCTCTGTTTGGAGACTGCCTTTCCCTTCTGCTGACCTCTAAGGCAAACAAAGAGCTGCTCAGAGCTTCTGAAGCTCTGCGTGTGGTCCACTTAAACGCGCAGGGTGCGAACGGGACACAGCAACACTAGGGCTGGGTCTGCCCCCTCTAGGGGCAGCGCTTGCAAGTTCACCACCTGGTCCCGGAAGGGAGTGGTGGGAACTTTGGGCACATATCCAAGCCGGGGTCTCAGGATAACGTGAGAGGAAGCCGGCCTGAATTCTAGGCACGATTTGCTGTCTGAAAATGCTTGCAGGTCCCCGACCCTCTTAAAGGAAGCGAGCACGGTCAGGAGCACTGTCTTAAACGACAGATGTTTCAGCTCGACTGACTCAAGGGGCTCAAAGGGAGCTCTCTGTTGACCCGCCAGAGTGACAGAGAGGTCCCGAGAGGGAATGAGGCGAGGCCTAGAAGGGTTTAACCTCCTGGTACCTCTGAGGAACCTGATGATCAGGTCGTGCTTTCCTAGTGACCTGCCACTGACCACATCGTGATGTGCTGCAATGGCGGCCACATAGACCTTCAAGGTGGAGGGGGACAGCCTCCACTCTAAGCCATCTTGAAGAAAGGAAAGCACAGAGCTGACCGGGCATTTTGGGGGGTGTTCCCAGAGGGAAAAACACCACTCAGCGAACAGACTCCACTTCATGGCATAAGCGCGCCTCGTAGAGGGGGCTCTAGCCGAAGTAATAGTGTCAACTACCGCAGGCAGTAGGCCACTTAAGTCCTCCGCGTCCCATCCAGAGATCACACGTGGAGGTTCCAGAGGTCGGGACGTGGGAGCCATATGGTGCCCCGTCCCTGAGAAAGCAGGTCCTTCCTCATGGGAATCTGCCAGGGAGGGGCTGTCGCAAGGAGTATTAGCTCTGGGAACCAGGTCCGGTTGGGCCAGTACGGCGCAACTAACAAGACCTGCTCCGCGTCCTCCCTGTCCTTGCACAGTGTCTGTGCGAGAAGGCTCACTGGGGGAAACGCATATTTGCGTATGCCCCGGGGCCAGCTGTGTGCCAGTGCATCCGTGCAGAGGGTCCCCTCAGTCAGGGAGTAGAACAGTGAGCGGATTCGTGGGAGGCAACAGGTCTACTTGTGCGTCCCCGAATCGGCTCCAGATCAGCTGGATCACCTGGGGGTGGAGTCTAAATTCCCCCAGGAGCGTGAGCTGTTGTGAGAGCGCTTCGGCCGCACGATTGAGCTAGCCCGGGATATAATGGCGTGCAGCGACCTGAGTCGGCGCTGACTCCAGAGGAGGAGATGGCGGGCGAGTTGTGACATGCGACGGGAGCGTAGACCACCCTGGTGGTTGACGTACACTACGGTCGAAGTGTTGTCCGTCTGGACCAGTACATGCTTGCCATGCAGCAGCGGTCAAAACCGGCACAGGGCAAGGAGTACTGCTAGCAACTCAAGGCAGTTGACATGCCAGTGTCATTGGGGTCCTGTCCAGGAGCCCGACACAGCATACCCACTGCATACGGCACCCCAGCCGGTGATGGAGGCATCTGTTGGGACAACAACAAGCCTGGACACTTGTACTAGGGGCACTCCGGCCCATAGAAAAGCAAGGTCCGACCAGGGGCTGAATGTACAGCAACAACTCGGTGTGATGATCACACGGAGTGTGCCCTGGCGCCATGCCCATCTCGGGACTCGGTCGTGTAGCCAGCGGCTGCAGATGCCACATGCCCCAGGAGCCTCTGAATAGCTTCAGTGGAACCGCTGTTTTCTGCGAGAACGTATTCAGGCAGTTCAGCACCGACTGTGCATGCTCGCTGGTGAGACGCACAGTCATACTGACTGAGTCCGTCTCCACACTGAGAAAAGAGGTGCTCTTTTCCCAGTTGACCCGAAACCCCAGATGGCTGTGGTGCCTGAGCACCAGGTCCCTGTGTTCGCATGACTGATCTCGAGAGTGAGCCAGAATGGGTCAGTTCTCAAGATAGTTCAAAATGCGAATGCCCACCTCCCTGAGCGGGGTAAGGGCAGCTTCCGCGGCTTTGGAAAGACGCGGGTAGGCAGGGACAGCCTAAAGGGGAGGACCTAGTACTGGTATGCTCGACCCTCGAAGCAGAGCGCAAAACGGTCTTTCGAGGTGAAACGAGCGTACGTGTCCTTCAGGTCAATCGCTGCAAACCAATCATGGGGTGAACGCACACGAGGATGCATTCTTGCGTGAGCAACTTGAACGGAAGCCTGTAAGGGGCCCAATTCAAGACATGCAAATTCAAGACCGGCCATAAACCACTGCTATCTTGGGTACGATGAAGGATGCTTGCTTGTATAACCTTCATCTCGGCTGGAGAGACAGGCTTTATTGCGTCCTTCGCCAGCAGGAACGCAATCTCCACTCACAGGACAGGGGTGTGCTTGTCTGCCATGAGGCAAGCAAGACACCGCTGAACCTGGGGGACCGCCCGGCGAACTGAATCACACAGCCGAGTCTGACTGTCCGAATGGGGCAGCGGGACGGGCTGGGAAGCTCTAGTGAGGCTCCAAAGGTCCGTACGAGTGGCACCAAAGGGACAACAGACGTACCCGCGCGGGGCAGCGAGGGTGCTTTGGCCTAACCCGGGAAGCACAGCATCCCAAAGTAGAAGCAGTGAGTGTGGTGCACCTGGAATTATGGGTCCCATGAGGTACTGGCTAGGGAGGCGTGAGGAAGCAGCGTATCCCAATGCACATCCCCTGCCTGTGGCAAAAAAACAGGGGCTGGGAAGGAAGAAGCAGAGTGTCGCTCATTGCCCACGCACACCCAGTATGACCAGAGTCTCAGGAAACCGCACTTTCTTGAGAATTTTGGACCAATTGAGCCAATGGCGGAACAGTAGTAAAATTCTCCACCCAGCCCTCCTCCGGGGGAAGGAGTGGTGCGTACACCAGCTCCTGAAAAAGAGCCGTTCCCTGAAACTCCGGGTCACCCATCCCAGGGCCGCCTAGCGGTGACCTGGGGACGGGCTACATCACCTTCCTGCAGAGCGCTTGGCCTCATGGCTGAGCCAGGGCGGAGCACTGCTCGCAGGTGGATGTTCTTGGCGAGAAGCAGACTGGACAGAATGTCTTCTTCTGCACTGTCGGGAACTGCTGTGCAATCCCCGCCAGTGTCGCCAAAGAGAGCACCTTGTGAGCAAGGATTAACCAGAGATGGCATTCCTGGACCACCAAGGTGGACATCGTTTGGCCGAGGGCCCGTGCTGCGACTTCTCTCGCCCAGAGGGCAAGGTTAGTCAGCATGCGCGGGTCCTGCATCAACCCTGGCTCAGAACTACCCCCGTGCGTTGCCTTGGCCAGCAGAATGACCATAGCCTGGAAGAAGGATGCTGTCCAGCAGCACTGTGAGGCTTAACAGCTAGAGCTGCCATCACCTCACAGGCACTGGATGGGAGACATAGGTGATTCCATCAGGTGGCAGCACTCTGTGGGCATAAATGCACCGTAGATGCACAGTCCACCTGAGGAACCCCCATGAACCTCCTGACCGCCCCAGAGACGAGGGTAGTGAGAGAGGAAAAACTTTGAACAGATTTTGGCACCAATGTGCCTCCATACTGCCAAAGCTCTTCATGCACTTCCGGGAAGAAGAGCATGGGGGCGGAGCGAGGCGATCTTTCGTGTCGCGCTCCGAGCCCAGAAACAATCATCCAGCCAGAACGAGTCTGAGCGTGCAGCGGCCTGGGAAAGCATGGCTGTCAACTCTGAATCCGATTCAGCAGGAAGCTCAGCTTCATCTTCCTCTCCAGAGAACGATAGCCCTCTCACCGATGCAGCTATCGACATCTGATCCTCATCTGGAGCGCCAAATGACGCGCTGGGTTGCCGTGGCAACATCGCTGTCAGCAGCCAGCTCACCGGCACACGACACGCTGAGGAGCGGAAGATCCGCAGGTTTTTTCCCGGCGGAAGGCTCTCGCTATAACCCTCCATCTCCCAAAGTGTTGAACAGACCTGCGGTTGTGCTTCTACACCCAAGCGGCGGCTGGGCAACAACAAAGGGGACACAAACCTTTACGAGAAAGGAGAGTCACGACCTGCGTGTCGATGTGATCATGTTCCCTCGAGAACATGAATCACCCACGAACGCTGTATCCACATGCTGGGCATGTGAGACAGCGATCGTGGCCGTCAGATGAAACCAGGAAACGACCGCATCCAGGAATGCACGGACAGAGAGGCATCTTTAAAAAGACGCTCGCTGCCGTGCTTGCTCTTTTGGGGAAATACTCATAGCCGATGCGCCCACAGGTGAATGCTGCCCTGTGTAAACAGCAAGCTGGATGCAAACACCGCTGGAATGCGCCATCACACCTGCAGAGAGATCCCTCGACGAGCTGCAAGCAAAATAGCAATTAAAATAGCTTTTTTAGGAGTGTTCTCCTGATAGCAATTAAAATTACTGTTATTTGCTCAGAAATTTACTCAGTAGAGGTGAATTGGAAGAGCGATCGCTCTACAACCGCTCGGCTCCAAAGCAAAAGTATGAATGGAAGTGAGTAGGCCGCTCCAATTTATACCTGGATGCCGGGGGTGTGGTCCGGCATGTAAATCTCACTGGCCAATTCCCATTGGCTCGTTTTGTACCACTTGGAGGTGATTGGGCTCCCAAGCGAGACCCCATTACGTCAGTATCGACGTAACGTCAAACGTGACTGAGTGAGTAGGAACGAGAATGATTTAAGCTGTGCTCTTGTGGGGTTGAGGTGGCGGGGGTGGAGAGCGTGAGCTGGGACTGAATCTGCGGCACGGCTTGCGAGGAAGGCCCGTTCCTTCATGGGAAAAGATAATATATTTCCCTATATATGAATGATCAATATATTACATGATTTAACAGCATTTGAAAATATACAGAAAAATATATTGCGTAAATATATTACAATATATTGAATAATACATAAGGAATTGACGCTTTTCATATATTGAAAAATATGTGATAATATATTTACTAATATATCATAATGTATGTAATTAAATTTTCAGTAATATACTTCATAATATATAAATTTATATGTGATCAGATATGGTACTGCATGCATAATATATTGCAGATACTCATGCAGTATAAACACATGTATGGTAAAATATATTATGTAACACATTTCTTATATTTTATAAAAATTTACATTTTAAATGTTTCATATTTTCAAGTTAGTTAACAAAAGCACACCTGCATGTACTAAAGTTTCTACCAAAGAGACTATCACTGTGCTATAGCGTGCACAGCCGTTACTTTTTAAATAAAGTTATTACAGTCTTAAAGGTGTTCAGCAAATCATAAACCTAACCACAAGCTCTACTCTTCAGCACAATGGTAACCCTAAAAACTCAGACATATCAGATAACCTTTTAATATATATTTTATATGGTCAATACAATATATTTTATATGCTCAATGCATATATTGCAGTATATTGAAAAATATAAGTGCTAGTTTCTCATATATGGAAATGTATTATGTAATATATCACATTATATTTTGCATTATATGCATATATTTTTGTTCTGTAAGAGAGCCCTTATTGCCCATTTCTCTTTGGCAGGGATAATTAAATGGGCTGGAGTAGAGAAAGACACGGAAGGAGATGGCGGATGTCTCACCGGTGGGCGAGGGCAGGCCTATTTTTGTGGCAATATACTTTATTTCAATGCACTAAAAATCTATTTAAGTAGTAGTGGTATTTAGTATACTTTTCCAAGTGCACTGAAGTACTACTGAAATACAAATATACTTTGAATTAATGTATTTATAGTGTATAACTTTGACACTTTTATTTAGCACCAAAATAAAGAATGTACTAAAAATGTACTTGCTTGTATTTAAGTTAATGCACTCAAGTATACTTTTTTAATCTGTGTTGGATAGATCATTTGAACGTGCTCCTCCTGAACTTTGTTAATGAAACTGAAACTGTGATCATGTGTTCATAATATTAGAGGTGTATTCAAGTCATTGCATGTATAAAGTGCATTTTGAATGTAATTTTGATTTCATAGATTTACCCAGCTAACAGGGAACATTCTGACAAGGTACTCTCAAAGTTTTAAATAAATGTTCTTCCAGTAACATTATGTCACGATTCCAGTAACATTATGTCACGATTCCAGTCACTTCCGGACTACACTTCCCATAATCCTCCCTGCCTATCATCTGCACTCACTCCACCAATCAACTAACACTAATCATCACACCCAGCTGGCATGCATTACATGGACTATATAAGACTCACTCACACACCACCTCATGGCGAAGTCTTGATTACCCTGTGTGTCAATTCCGAGCGTTATCCTGTGTTTATCCTGTTTTACTGTCTGTTCCTGTTCCTGCCTTTGACCCTTGCCTTGTTATCCTGTTCCGTGATTGATATCTGCCTGCCTTTGACCATTGCCTGTATTCTGACCACGATTCTGCCTGTTCCTTGTGATTCCTGTTTGCTCCTGTCTGACCCTGCCTGTACGACCACTCTAACTTCAATAAAGCTGCAAATGGATCTTACCATGAGTCCTGCATCGTTACAGAAGACTTAGCCGCCACCACGATCCAGCAGCTTTTCCGGAGTGCATTGGTCCGGTATGAACATTACACAATTGTTATTGTGGAGTACGAAGGGCACATGATCGTTAGAGGAATATGTGAAGGAATATTTGGACATTGCTTACTTCTCTGATCTGCCTGACTGTGCACTTTTTTTGTGATGGCGTCAACCAACCTCTCCAGAATAAATTAAGACGAGAGGGACCGCGTTCATCACTTAGCAGCTTTATGGACTATGATTTGTTGTCTGTTGGTTCTCTGTTTACTGTGGGTGTCGCGGAGAAATGCGACATCTCACTGAATACCGTAATGACCGCCGCGCCAAAGGACACTCACAAAATGGCGGTCAAGTCAGTACTGCTTATCCTGAATCAAGTCAAGTCACAGTCAAACTCTGTGTGCCAAGTCATGTCTCCGCTGTTCGCCCAGAGCCACGTCACGTCTCCGCTGATCGCCCAGAGCCACGTCACATCTCTGGATTCGTCCGAGAGTGGAGGGGGTTACGTTCCAGTGTGAATGATCCTCCACTGACTACAGCACGCGCAGCTGGCATTCCGAAACCTCCGCCAGGTACGCACTCAAGTTTGCCGGTCTCTACGCACTCAAGAGTTCTGGTCTCTACGCACTCAAGTTTGCCGGTCTCTACGCACTCAAGTTTGCCGGTCTCTACGCACTCAAGTTCGCCGATTGCAACGCACTCAAATCCGCCTGTGTCTACAGACAAGATGGCCGCGTCGCCTGTGTCTACAGACAAGATGGCCGCGTCGCCTGTGTCAACGGACAAGATGGCCACGTCGCCTGTGTCTACGGACAAGATGGCTGCTCCAGTCCCCGCCAAGCCCGCTCCAGTCTCTGCATCTCAGCTCCTTGCCTTGCCGGCGCCACCCAAGCTCCTTGCCCTGCCGGCATCACTCAAGCGTCTTGCCCTGCCGGCGCCACCCGAGCCCCTTGCCCACAAACTCGCCACGACCCCCGTTGAATGCCCAAAGAACTTTTTTTGGGGGGGGGCATATACCTGAGGGTGGGGAGTTTGTGGGTAGGGACCCTGCACTTGCCACGAACCCCGTTGAATGCCCAAATAACTTTTTTTTGGGGGGGGCATATACCTATGGGTGGGGAGCTTGTGGGTGGGGACCTTGCTCAACCATGGCCATTAATGGCCTCTGAACTGTTATGGCCACCTTTGGACTGCAACTTATTATGGCCATTAATGGACTCTGACCCGCTGGGGTCATCTACGGACTCTGTCCCGCTGTGGCTGCTCAAGCCACCTGTCCTGCCGTGGCTGCCCGAGCCACCTGACCTGCTGTGGTTGCCCGAGCCACCTGACCCGCCATGGCTGCGCAAGCCACCTGACCCACCGGGGCTGCCCGAGTTCCTGGATCTGCATTGGAGACCCCGTTTCCGTCTGCCTACAGGTCTCCAATGCACCCACCCCCCCTTCCCTATCTGTGACATTTACGTTGCGAGGACGCGCCTTCCAGAAGGGGGGCGTTATGTCACGATTCCAGTCACTCCCAGACTACACTTCCCATAATCCTCCCTGCCTATCACCTGCACTCACTCCACCAATCAACTAAAACTAATCATCACACCCAGCTGGCACGCATTACATGGACTATATAAGACTCACTCACACACCACCTCATGGCGAAGTCTTGATTAACCTGTGTGTCAATTCCGAGCGTTATCCTGTGTTTATCCTGTTTTCCTGTCTGTTCCTGTTCCTGCCTTTGACCCTTGCCCTGTTATCCTGTTCCGTGATTGATATCTGCCTGCCTTTGACCATTGCCTGTATTCTGACCACGATTCTGCCTGTTCCTTGTGATTCCTGTTTGCTCCTGTCTGACCCTGCCTGTACGACCACTCTAACTTCAATAAAGCTGCAAATGGATCTTACCATGAGTCCCGCATCGTTACACATTAATAGCCCAGCCAACATGTCCATGTGGGCCCCATGTGGGTTTTTGATGGGCTGTCACTTGGGCCCTGCATGGGCAACCCAAGTGGGGCCCATATAATTTTGTCCATTGGCTCCACACAGGCCCCATGTGTGTTAGCCCATAGGGGCACATGATGGGTCCATAGTGGGCTCTAAGTTGGGCCCATTTGTGTGTTCATTATAGGGGCCCACATGGGTCACATATGGGTTCTAATAAATGGGGCCAATGTGGGCCACATACAGAACCCTTATGGGGCCCAAAAGGGTGATAACACTGGACCCACAAATGGCCCCTCTATGGGGTTTTTGTGGGACCACAGTGGGTGAGAACTGGGCCCCATTTATATTTCTTTTTTATTCCTGTAGGTGAAATTAATGTGCATGAGAAAATAGAAATGATTTTCCTGTTGGAAAATGACTTTCAACTCAGAATTTGTAAACTACCTTCTTATTGATCATAAGAAGACAAATAAAAGTACAATAAAACAGGATAAGAGCATTGAAAATTATTCAGTTCAACACTCCTGGGTTGGGGCAGACCCATCAGCTTCATATCTAAAGAACAATAATGAGAGAAAAGACAGAAAAGGCAATTATTTTAAAATACTATCAAATCATTAACAGGAGCACTCTGTTAAAAAGCATGCATGATTATGATCAAGCCATGCCAGTACTTTATATTTCTGTCCAAATGACTAAATTGACACTTAAAGGGATTTCTACTACTAAAAAGAATATGAACAAGTTAAAGTTCAAAACAATGTGCCTGATATAACAGAAGTATGACTTTACAAAAGCACATTATATTACAAAAATAATGCAACATAAATATAAGAAGATAAGATAAATAAAGCGGCATTTAACAATTTTTTTTAACATTATTGAATTTAATTTAACTTTCAAAAGCTTTTTATTATACATTACAACTGTTAACTTTTAACTATTTTTGAATACAAAGTATATGTATTCATATCTGAGTGTACCACGTGTGTGTGGAAATTGCTGCGTTGTGACTGCAGAACTTTTGTGGAAGTTTAAAATTGTGCAAAACCATCTCGCACCCTGCTGAGGCCATGTTATAAAACATACAAACAGTATTACTTTAATTTAACATGAATAGTTAGCATGTTACTACCTTGAAACCGATAACGATGTTTATTTTGATATGTGATGATAATGGCGCTCTGCTCTGTTCTTCATGAAGTAGCGGCGCGCGCACGGCCAAGTGTAGCTGCACATCCCCCTCTGTTGGAGAACATGATCACTACACGATTGCTCCGATAAACCAGCAGTCTGCTGTATGCTGGTCGGGCTTTTTTGCAATGCGGGTTGTTTTGAACGAGCTATAAAACGGGGACATTTTTGGGGGCAGCTCCAGTCGGGGACAGAACACCAAAAACCGGGACTGTCCACGGAACACGGGGATGTCTGGTCACCCTATTATTTTGTCCATATTGCACAGCCCTAGCACGTAACTTAGTGCTTTTATACTGCAATGTTTTCGAAAAAGAGACGCAAAAATCCATTTCTGTTCCAAGAAATAAAGTTATGTGAATTTGACATCTAAGCACGATGACAGAATAGATAGTTATTCGCTGTCTCTGCCAACTCTGGTGGACTACTTTAAAATGGTGCTCTCCCACCATCACTCAGCTGTTTTGAGGGAGTAATAAGGTAGAAAATTACGATGAGACAGTTAAAATAGTGAAAAGTCATAAAATTGATTGCAGACAATGCCAAAATTAACATATTTTACTTTTTATACTTATTGCTGCGTGGCTTAATTGCAGTTGGCTTCGCTAAGTTTGTTAAAATTTGACTCTTACGTTACTGAATTAAATATATATAAAAAATTATACAATTATATAAAAACAACATTACTGGTTAATATAAAATGAAATATGCATATCTTACCTTGAGATTTTCGAGAGAGTAGGACGTTTTGAAGTGGATGCTGGCTTGCCAGAGGTGTTTTTTTTTTTGTTTGTTTTTAAATGAGAAGGCGGGAAGGCACGACGTCAGTCATTTCATGACGCAATGACTGCATGACGCAAGTGCTTTTAGATTTAGATTATAA